>JALJCO010002018.1:0-56466 GCA_023101725.1 Atherinomorus stipes | reverse complement strand
ATATTTTATATTGATTAATGGTGGGTCTGTCTTGTATTTCAGAGTTCCATTACCTCATTCATAGCATTTTACCCTGTTAGAAAAATAGTGTAAGAATGCAACATCAGTAAGGGTTGCTTTAACAGAATAAAGATGAAGATGCACTTTTTCTGGAAGCTAGACCCATGTTCAATATAATGTTCAACTCTGAATGTTTACTTATCTTCATTATCTTTTGTTGGAAAATAATATCTGTCTTAGCTTAAATCATCCAAGTTTACATGATCATATTATTTCAATAAGGACTTTTTTATCATTATTTTCATGTAAATGAAAGAATTAAAAGCCTGTTTTTCAGTCCACTGTGTTTTCAACATGAATTTTACATTCTGTTGGTTCATGAAAAACTCCATGACAGGCTGCTGCTCCCACTGCCTTTTTATTCATGCTCTTTTTTACATTTTAGATATCTATATCAGCATATATAAATTGCTGTCCGTCAATTTATGAGGAGATAATCGATAATCGAATCGAGTCGAATCGAGCTAAAAAAGTGAATCGTTAGATTAATCGATGCATCGAAAAAATAATCGATAGATTAATCGTTTAAAAAATAATCGTTTAACACAGCCCTAGCTGTGCCATAAGTGCAGGTTCAACTAAAACTCAGCTCTGAAAAGACCCCGGATGCTGCCCAAAATACAGTATCATCAAAAAACGAACGAAGCACACTACTCGCACTAAATAGACACCATCTTGCTGATGTGGTGAACTTTTGAACTGTTTTCAGAACTGAATAATGCCAGAGAATGAAGCGATGGTAACCCCTGCAGCACCAGCCTGACTAACACCATGTATGAGATACGTGGCGAGTCAGTCTGGGTTCCCTCCATTGGAAAGTGATTTCCATTTCGTTAAAAAATTGACAGGCCCAATCACGGCGCGGGAGGACTTTACCATACATCTTTTTCGGCAACTCAATTGTCTATGCATAAAAAGTCAGAATGGTGGCTGCAGTGGAGCGACAATATAACAATGCCCTTTTTGATGTCTAAAATGAGCTGTACTGGTCCTAAAACTGCAACAGTTTGCCGTTCTGAAAGCAAACTGTTGCTGTTCTCTTCCAAAAAGATGTTTGTGACACTTCTGTGTTTCTCGGATTGGTTTTCTCCATTTCAATCTGTTCCTGTTAGTCCCACCACTCAAGTTCAAGTTTATTCACACTCTGTTGGCAGTTGAAAAACTGAATTATAAGAGCATTACAAAGGATAAAAAAGTGCATAAAATCCTACATCATTACTATAAAAACCTGAGTAAGCAAAAACATACTAACATGAATGTTTAAAAATGCTGATTCAGCAGTCTCATCTCATTGGAAATCCATCTACAATGGAGGGAACCCAGACTGACTTGCCAGGTATCTCATACATGGCATTGGTCAGGCTGGTGTGCCGGGCTAGTATTGTACTGATGTGAAAAATGTTCAGGAAATTATTCAGATATTACTAATGTATATTGTGGCTAACAAGCAGTTTACTCCCTGATGACAGTTATGATCTACTCATTTGTTTGAGGCCACGGTTATATCAGCCTAGAAGAGTTAGCACACGTTAGCGGTAGGGCTGGGTATAAGAACCTCATGATTCATTCAGTTTAGATTCTGAGGGTTGCGATTTGATATTGATTCGGTCAATATTGATTTAATTGTAGTAGAAACTCTGTTGTAGGCTAAAATGTTTATTTTCATCCCCATGTGAATGTGTGTTTTATGTCACCTCATATTTTTGGGTAAAAAAAACCTATGAAAATAGCAAATAATTGCCATTTTGGCAATTATGGCCCCCCCGTCAGGAGATGAATAGATTCAGAGGATTTGCCGATTCAATATTGAATTGTATAGGGAAGTATTATGATGCATCGATTAAGAATAAAACCCAGTCAAGAGAAACTGTTCAAGAAATAAGTTTAATAAAGGAAAATTCCAACGAAAGATGGTCTGCACATCTGTAAATAAATCCAAAACACACAAAAGAGGTTGCTGCGTAGGAAGTGAAATCACCAGACTACTTTTGACCTGTCGTCATCCTTCAAGGTGAGAGCAAACTCTCAGCTCTTTTCTGATGAAACTCACTAAAAGAGTCTGCAGGAGAAAATAGTTTCTGTTCTCTTTCTGCTGAGAGTTGGACTTTGCTGGATTCATTACAGTTAATTGGCTGTTTAGTGGGACACAACTGAATAGTTGAGTGTGGGAGCAGCAGCAGTAGCATTAGCATTAGCGTAGGCTGAATTATGCATGGAGGTTAAAGCTTGTGAAAGCTTCTCCTTATGATTTATTAATGTCTGCTTGCAGATAGGAATGGATTAGGACTGTGGCAGGGATACCAAGTGATGACACATTCACAATGGTCATGGCGGAGTTTTGACACTAAATTATCCCATCAACATCGGATGCTTGTGAAAGTAGTGGTGCTGAAGAAGTTGAAAGCTTAATAGGTCGTCTGAAACAAGATGTAGGGAAGACAAGTTTCAGCTCCGCTGAATTCAGCTGAACAATAAGTTAGATCTTTATCTTTATTTAGCTTTCTGAATTTTCTTTTTTGTTTTTTATGCATGTTTCACAATTCTAAAGGAGCACCAACAGGAGGTTTAAAGATAATGGATTATGTGTTGCCTCCCTCTGTTTCTCAAACAATGTCATTAGAAATTTGAGACTGAAGGTAAACCTATTATTAGAACGCTTTCTTTGACTTCTCTTGAAAATAAACTCTACAGAGCAGTGTCTAAGCAGCACAAACAAACCTGACCTACTCACCCTCAATTAGTTTAAAACTTGTATTTCTTTTTTTCCTGTCCACACCCAACACTGCAACTCACTGGGGTCAGGTATGAGATGTTTTTTCTGCTGACTGCATCCAGCTTTTGATAATGTTTGAAACAAATGTTAGATGATTGTTAAGTAGCACAGGGTGCGGGGAAAGGAAGCTGGCATCATTTGCTGTGAGGACATGTGGGATTAGGCCATGGTCCCATTTTTTTTCTTTACTCATGAAGTTCTGAAATGTAAAAAAAAACAAACTATGAGACCTTCTGCAGAACTTTTCCAGCCATGCACCCCCTATCAGTGCGGGTGGATATTGGCAAAAGCTCCATGATACAATAGGTATCACGATACATGGGTCATGAAACAATTGTGACACTGCGATATATTGTGATATATTGCAATATATTGCGATATTCTAGGCACTTCAGAGAAATTTGAAATGCAGCTTGAATTGAAAGTTGTACCTATGTATATACATTGAATGACTGCAATCAGGTCGGGTGATCAGGTCTTTTTTGTGCCTGGTGCCTGTTCTGCTCGGCTGCTTGGTTGGGTAGGACCAATCGGCACAATTGAACTCGTGCGGGTTGGGCTCACCTGGTTTGGGGGCTGGACGAGGCGGGTTCGAGGCATGGGGGAGGGTTGGTGGCCCTGCTGTTCCCATCTGTGATGTGTGTGGGTGGGTGGGTGCCTGGAGGGTGAGCATGGGTATGTGTTGTGCTGGGGGCTTGGAGCTCGTAGCTCCTTCTCCAGTCAGGGTTATCTCTCAGGATGCACGAAAGCAAGAGTAAGAGGGAGGTGTGTGTGAGAGCAAACAAATGTAAGGGTGAAAGGGTATATTTATAAGGTGTAGGAGGGATGAGGTGTGAAACAGTGGGCATGGTGTATGCAGGTGTACAAGGATTGGTGCTGGAGAGAGTGAATGTCAGAGAATGACAGGAGGGTGGGGAGGGAGGTGTCCAGGGTGCGTCTGGAGGAAGAAGAAAGTAGGGAGGAGCGAGGTGTGTGTGTGGGTGTGGAAAGCTCAGGGTGTATGTGGGAGTGAGGAGTATGGGTGGGGGGAGGAGGGAGATGTGTGTGAGTGGTTGGAGGAAAGAGGTGATGGGGGAAGGAGGGAGGCGTGTGCATGTGTGTCGGGGATGGAGCGATGTGAGAATGTGTGCGAGGGGGTGGAGAAAGAAGGGCATGAGTGTGTCAGGTTAGAGAGAAGGGTGGGGCGGTGCATGTGTGTGAGGGGAGTGTATATGGGTATTGGGGGTATAGGGAGATGGTGTGTATGTGTGTCAGGTTGGAGGGAGGAGTGGGTCAGTGCATGCGTATGAGGGGAGTGCATGTCGGCGTTGGGGGTATAGGGAAGTGGGGGTGTATTTGTGTAGGGTAGAGGGAGGAGTGTGTGGGTGTTGGGGATAAAGGGAGGAGTGTGTCCGGGGCCTGGTCCTCCTGAGTGTCGGCCAGGGTGCCTGGGTCGGGTGGAGTTGGCTGCCCCTGAGCGTTGAGCCCTGGGCTCCGCAATGTACCTGCCCGGGGGGTTTGCTGGTCTTGGTCTGCTGGGGCCTGGGCCCCGAGACCATGGGGGGCTTTGGCCACCATCTGGGGGGATGCACGTCTGTCTCTATGAGGGGGTGGCTGAGGTCCAAGCCTCTGGGCGGCTGCTGGGGGCCCGGGTCTGGGGCCGTGTGGGCTTCCTCCTCCTTGCAGAGACGAGGTTGCATCTGCACGACTGCATCACCATAGAGCACCCTTTATTCTGCATGATATGCACACTGTGATGTTGTTTTTCGTTGCTCTGACTAGGTTTTACCTCTTCTCTGCGTAGTTCTGAGTGTGTTTGTATGATCTTATGATACTTAAACCACCTGCAGGTCCTCCTGTAGGCGATTGTTAGTTTTGTTTTACAGCAAAGACCTTAGAATGTTGTTCCCCTTGGCAAAGCAAATCTGTTCAACACAATAAAGCAGCCAGAACATCATTCTGCTTGCTTTGATGCTGGACAGGACAAGTTAGAAAAAGAAAAAAGACTTATCTTACTGCTCATTTTAACTCTTGCCCTGTTTCTTTCTCTCTCTGCTTTTCCTCTGATAATGTCTGAATCAGGTATAATAGTGCCGGTGTGTTTATAGCCACTTGCTACCATGTGATGTGGGGAAGAAGTTGTATAGTGGTTTCCCAGTCTCAGGATGCTGCTGGGAAACAACAGCTCCAGAAAACACAAGTCCAGAATGCTGTTTAAAGGTTGGAAAGTTATGTAATGTGTCTATAAATTAATCAAAATTATTGATTTGCATGATAATATCAGCCCAATATCGGTATCAGCCAATATTTGCTTTAAAATTTAATATTGAAATCAATATTGGCCCAGATATAAATAGCCAATATGAAACTTCTTGGTGATGAACCCACAGAAAGCTGTTTTGTTTTTCTTTAAACTGTTGGACATGGGAACAACGTGAGGCCGTGCCCACTGTGCAACTACTGTGGGCAACTACTGGATTTGCAGCAGAAGCAAAGAAGTATTGTATAATTTTGCACAAGGAATGAATATTCCATCATTTCAGCTTTATTCGTGTATTGGATATCAAATCAAATATTGCGCATCCCATGAACCTGCACTCTGACTGATCAACCGCAACAGAGTGAGTCTGTTGACATCTGGCTTTGAAGAAGAGGAGAGAATGATCCCCTCCTCCTTCTTGTGACAGGATTTATTATCTCAGTGAACACATTTCTAGCCGGTTTATGGTCTCAATCACCAGCCTTTTCTCAGTGCAGTATGTTTTTCATTTTCTAAATTATGGTCCCATTCAGAGTTGAACTGACCCAAAGACCAGCATGTCAGCACTGTATGGGAGGGGGCTAGTGGAGTCCAGGGGTGCATCATCAGATTAATTTTCCATAACATCCAGTTTAAATAGTACTTACTGATGACAGCAAAACTCACATCTTTAAAGGAGCTGTATCATCCTTTTCAAACGTTCCAAAAGTAAAATACAGGCATTTATAAGCTAAATATGTTCCCATCACCACTATAGAAATTAATTTGGTGTTAAATATAAGTGTTTTTATGCGTCTAATTTCCAATAACGAAGTAAGATGGCTGATTGCACCGAACCACTGAAGCTCTCGACCGATCTCAACAAGTTTTATATCTATTTCATGACGTCGCCCCAGAAGAGACACTGATTCTGAAGGGTAACAGCTTTGGTTAACACCGGCTTTGTCACTCACATGGACATGATTTGTAAACATTGATGGATAACCAGACCCAATCAATGGAATAAAATGGACCAGCCTGTTATGGAGCTGTATACGCTCCACCCAGAGTCTGACATGGAGTTTGAAGTACACGCAGTACCACAGAAGTACCACAGAGACCCCTGACAAGTACAGTAAGAAAATTAGCAAACAAATCATAGGCTAACAGTTAGCATTGAGCTGGGAGATGTTTTCACTCACCGGTGTTGTTGTCTGTCCATGAGGCATTTTTATGGTGGGAACTGCGTCAGGTTTCGGAAGTAATCCCCGAGAAAACACTTTGCTGCCCGAGATTCATGAAGTTGTCAGAAATGAAGTTCACACACAAAGTTTAGGGTTTTTTTCTGTTCCTGAAGTTATAATCCAACCACTTCTGGCAAGTCGATTCGTCCACAACAAATAAACTCCCACAACAAACACAACCACATTCTTCCCAACTTGCCGTCCTCTAGAGCTAAAAAAAAAAGATTTTCTTCTGAACTCTGGAGCAAACGTCTGTTAGCTGATGGCTACTTATCTGAGGAAACCTTCCCGCAGGCTGTTAGTTTCTTACTCAGAGAGTGTGAATAGGTTTGGATTCTCCTCGAGTTTCTGTTGAACAAAGAGGGCATCTTTCGATGCTGCGTGCTGATTGATTGAATGATTATTTTGTCCATCAAACTGAACTGCTGTTATCTGAGTTTTAGTCTTAGTCTTTCTGACGAAAATGCTTACTATAGTTTTTGTCACATTTTAGTCATTTCTGTATCTGATCGTTTTAGTCTAGTTTCAGTCAGTTAGGCTATATTTTTTAAAAAAAGAAAAGAAAAACTGGCCACTATGGAGGCCATGCTGCCAGTCACATTTTAGCATATGGGCGTAGGTTTGTACAAATATATGAAAACAGAAAGAAAGGCTATTTTCCATTGCAAATGAAGACAGGAGTTAGTGGTGAGGAGAGTGCATTACGATGTCTTGTCGGCTATTATAACCATGTGACAGCTGAAAGTTTAATTTTGTTTTTTTTTTGTATTGTGTATCTTTTCTTTACCTGCTGAGGGACTGCTGATGCTAATTAGCTTGCTAATGATAATCCAGTATGTTTACCTCTGTTGCTACATATGTTCATTAATATGTACCGTCCCTATCAAATAAACAAAAAGTTTGAAGAAAGAGTAAATACACAGAATTTTAAGTCTTTTCATAAATATACTGAATGCAAAAAAAAGTTTATGACACGCAAACCATTAATTTATTGCAAAATTAAGGTAAAATATAGGGCTGCAAATATCTTAAATTAAGAGCCGTTCGGGAGTCGAAAGAGCCGGCTCTTCTTTGGAAGCCGAATCAAAAGAACCGGCTCTCTGAAAAGAGGCGAACTTCCCACCGTTTCTGACCAACGCAGCCAAGCAGCTGTGTGTCTGACTGCAGGTGTGTGCACCAGAGTCCTGCAACAGTTCTGATACCCGACAGTAACCCGCAAAAACACTGTTTAGCAGATAGAAATGACAACGCTTAATATCGCGGTTAAGGTGTGGGGGGATATTTATGTAGTTCGGGTGGGTCACGGTGAGAATAAGTTTCTTTTTCGTTGGACATGACGTGTTTTAAAGATCAGACGATGGGATAATTAGGTCTTGATGCAGGAAAGCAGCAGAAACCCAAAAGTGCAGCACCATGGAGGTAGAAGAGTCTAAGTGGATGTGTGAAACATTCTCACTGGATTCTTTTTTTAAACAATCTGTAAAACTAGCATCTCACCTTCGTCTCAACTTGAAATTAAGGCCCTAACACCAACGCAGCCGTCTAGGATTCACCTTACGCAATCGTCTCATGCTGTCACAACACCGAAGCCTGCCACCTGTGTCAAACAAGATCCCATTATCTCCCTTTTATAATATAAACGCCGCTGCTGGCATCTGACATCATCTTGGAGAGACAGACAGGTGCATCCTGTTTGAAATTCCGGTCACACCGGCGATGCTGAACTTTGCTTTCCAGCCTATTTTACAGCTGGTCCATCATGCATGTCAAGTGTGTGTGTTTAACCCACTAAAGGACACAGTTGGCCTTCATTACACTACTTCCTGTGTCCCAAAAAGCTTCACTTTCCAGTTTTCGCCGTGATTCTGGTGTGCTAGGGTTTGCAAGTGGGTGGCTGGGGAAGGCTGGCTGTGCAGCAGAGCTTCAAATTGGCTCTCCTTGGCTCGTGTCAGGAGCAGTGGTTTTCAGAGGTAATAGACATGCAAATAGCACGGTAAACGTGCGTATTCCAGGCAGCGTTGCGTCTCAGCATTCAGTCAATAACATTATGGAAATGTGCTGTGGTTTCTTTCAGTCTCACTGTTTGAGTTGGATAACAAGGCAGTCCAATGAGCCTGTTAGACAGTGACAATGACAGAATGAGGTGTTTGTATTGTCACACACTGCATTACAGTGCATGGCAAGTGAAGAGATGCAAAGAGGAAGATGTACTGTAGACACATGGAGGAAAGAACTGAGATGTAGGAAGTAGCAGTGATCAAGGCTCTGCACTACTTTTCCACTTTAATGTGTTTACCAGAGAAAACGTGCAAACATATGGCAGCTTTTCACTTTTCTGCTGTTTCAGTTTAAGTTTAATATTTTATTATCAAAACCAACATCACATCCAGGTGTGAATCCACTCTATGCATAGATAATGGACTTCTCTTTACGCCACTATACCGCTCACTCAGTTATGAATATACTTGTAGGCTGCAGGCTTGTTCGAGAGGATGGTGTAAACGGTGTTTACGAAGCTGAGCCTCAGCCTTGTTGATTTCACGATTTAACAGGGTGATAGATTGAGACGTGGCTTATGTGGAGCATGTTTGCTTAATTGCATTGGCATAATTATTGGTTTTCTTGAGCCAATTGTACTCCCAAAGAAGCTTTTTGTGCTCTGCTTCGATGTGCAAGAGAGTAAGAATAGAGTCCGGTGGGGAATTTGAACAGCTGCGTCTCGCTGCCTCACTATGCCCAGGAGACAACTGAAAATAGAGGATATGCCTATAAGGACTCTGCCTCAGCAGGTAGCATATCAAAGGGAGGTAGAAAAAAAAGACAACATATGCTTAACCTGGCAATTACTTATATATAGTCGGGGTTTTACTCATTACACTCGGATAAAAGAGATTCCCATAAGTATCTTGTTCCTCAGGGGATAAAAAGGGAAAATCACATTTACAAAAAGAAAAAACTTAAAGTTTTTCTGGTTTACTCCGACAAAGTGACACTTGTGATTAAATGTAGTTTTGGCCGGTATATCAGGTTGATATTTGCATTTTTTTGCTGGTATTGGCATCAGACAATATGCAGGTTGCATTGGCTGATATTTCTCCTGCATGATTTACAGACAGGCATCCACAGGCAATAAATGTAGAGTTATTGAGTTATTTTTAAATTACTCTCCCCGAGTGGTCCTGGGCTGTTGGAGAACCTTTCTGATTATTGTTCCGACTCCTCTTGTAACAACCCACTGGTTATGTTGTGAGGCTGCAAGGTTTTGATACACGTCATCTACACAGTTTTGCACCCACGCCCTTATTACTACGTTCACTCACCCCATTCATCTACTGTGGGCGCTTCCGCTCAGGTCGCCTCCTCTCAGCCTCCTTTTGCCTTTCATATGGCAGTCTCTCTGACGGGCCACGTAACCTAAGCAGCCACCACAACGTCGCTAATATATCCAGGAGATCAACATCACTCACGACGCTGAATCAAAGGTAGTCGGACCATTTGTATCTATTCTTGTGCCTCTGTTCCAGGAAATAATGATAATCCTCAAAAGTCAAAACAAGAAAACATGAAAACAATAAAACTTAAATCCGCTCCTCTTACAGCCAGTGCAAAACCGTCAACACGGAAGTCCCGGCGTTAGCTGGTGACGTCATCAACAAAACAGCTGATCACTCGTAAGTAAAAACCTACCCAAACTAAATTACAAACAACAAATAAGTAAGTGAAATCACCGTTTGGCTCTCCTCTGTAACATAACAATAATAATATAAAATTATTATTTTAGTTCAAAAGGGAAGCCTGCTTCCTGGATCTGTTTCTGGTGCGTTCAGGCCCCATTGCGACTTGTGAGTCTTCTGTATTTATTTGCTACATCACTGGTATGGCTTTGCACAATTTAAATGTATGTCTTATTGTGTTTTTTGTCTGTTCTTTCTTCAGCTTATGCTTTGGGGCAATTTATGTGGGGAATCAAGACCCATTGTTGGAAGAACAGAACTGTGACCTCCAATGTTCAATACACAGTTGAAATTAATTGTTATGTTTTTTGTGTGTTTACTTTTGTGTGAATAAGAAAATAGTTTGTCTTTCCTGGTAACTGAAAGGGTCTACATCTAGTGTGAAGGTCCTTGTGTGGTCGGTTAAAAATCAACAATATTAATAATAGTAATTTATCCTAATTGTCAGGAGGGATACCTGGCTGGCACCCCCACTAAACCGTCACACTCTGTCTGAAATCTTGTGAGGAGCACCTGGCCGTGGCCGCTTTATGACCATGCCGTGTTCTTTCCACTTCCGGATGATGGTCCCAATGGTGCTCACTGGAACTTTCAGAAGTTTAGAAATGCACCTGGAACCAATGCCTTCAGTGTGTTTGCAATAATAAGGTTGCGTAGGTCTTTAGACAGCTCTTTGCTTTTACCCATCATGGTATGCTTCTTGTCTGACACCTTGGTGATTAGAAACCTTTTTAAAGGTATTAATCAGGACTAAACCAGCTGATATTACTTTGCACTGATAGGGGACAGGATTACTTTCTTAGTACTGACAGACTCCAGCTGCGTTTTTGGCTTTACATATGTTTTGCCCTTCATTTCTTCATGTGTTCAATAATCTGCATCATAATTTTTGCCAGTTCCTGTTTGATTGATGCAGCCTGTGTCCCTGGGCCATTTAACTTTATTACACATAACTTAATTTATGAACATAAATGTTAAGATTTCTTCGCATGTCTACATTCCTTGGGTTGTTGTGGACATCTGGTGAAAATTTCATGTCAATAGCTCTACAACAAATATATTTTCTGACAAATTGTTGTCGTGTTCAATACTTTTTTCCCCCGCTGTATTGGTATCAGCCCTGCAGTAAAAATCCATATCGGTCAGACACTAGTTTAGTGTTAAAAAAAAAAGAAAGACTAACTCCAATAGTCCACCTTGTAAGCAGGGGAAAATAAAATGTTACTTTTATATCACTGACATGTCAAAAATGGTGTTACTGGCTAAAAAAAAAAACAATGCTTTAACCTAACACGCATGCCCCCCACCCCCTCCACACACACACACCCGTCGTCGCTCTCAAAATTATTCATATCCTCCAAATATAGAAAGAAAAAAAAATCAGCTGTCGGTGAAATTAGATGAAATCGACAAAAGTAATATAAATAAAAATTCTATTTAAGTAATTATTATTTATTACATATTTGATTTTTTAAATTATTATTTCCAACTACAATCAAAAAGCAGTATTTTATTCCTCAAATTATAATTTTGCTCATTTTTATTTATTATTAGTTTCTTGTTATATGAATTACCATTGTGAATCTCACCTTTTCTTAATTGGAGGGCATGAATAATTTTGAGGATGACTGTACATACAAACATACGCACACACACAACCTGAGGCTGTAAACACATTCAGGTACACAGACAACATGCAGACTCAGCTAATGACTGCACCGCTGAGCAGACCGGTCACCAACGGACTTCTTATTTCCTTGACAATCAGCTTTCAGTCCAAACCAGCAGGTGCAGCATAGATGAGAGGCTCTCTGCATAATTAGTGGGAGGAATCCAGAATGAGGGGTGGGCGTCAAGGTGAGGTCAATACTGTCCAATCACAACATCTCCTCTCTACTTCTGTAGGCACAGAAACAACGGTTCATCTCATGAATTTATACATAAACAGAAAAGCTGCTGGATGCCACTTATGCCTTCTAGTTTACCTATAATCTAAAACACACCTCACCATCTGTGTTTGTTATGGAGAAGCAGACTGCATTCTCCACAATAATCCCACCAGGATAGACAGTACATGGCTTGTAATTAGAGGTTACTGAGCTGAATACTTTGGTTTAGTTACTCGTTCGCTGATGACATGGTTTTTTTTTTTTGGTTGTTGTTGTTGTTGTTTTTTTACTTAAATATGATTGTTTTTCAGCAAAATGGAAGCAGGATGTATTAGGAGTGACTCCTGAGGAAGATGACTATTTTCCACTGCCACAAAAAAGTTCAAAAGTTTGTAAAAATTGGGAATTTTACCGATAATCTGGATCATAATTTTCACCAGTTTCTGTTGGATTGATGCAGCCTGTCCTATAAACATTTCTAAAAACATCTGTGATGTGCCAAAATATGATTGTCAGCCAAAAACCGATTAAACAGCCACACGTTGTGTAGTGGGGGGGTCGTGGTTGGGGTTATGGGAAAGGTAAGGGTCTGGTCAAACGTTGGTACACGACACCCCCACTTAACGGCACGCTTCTGGCTTCCAAGCAGCAGCTAGACTCTACTCCGCTCCTGTGGCTGTTTAATCAGTTTTTGGCAGACGATCACATTTTGACACAACAATCTGCAGCTGCAGTGTTTCAGCTGATTGAGGCTGTCATTCTTTTAACTTCATACACCCAGAATTTGGACTTTTTCAATACAAGATACAATGCTGGATCAGCGTCAATGATTTTACCAAAGATTCCCAAAATAACCCTAACCCCAAAATATCTACATTTTACTGTACAAACCATATTGTAATATATATATATATATATATATATATATATATATATATATATATATATATATATATGTGTGTGTGTATATATATATATATATATGAAGGGTTCATTTGCAAAAACAGTTAACTACCATTTAGAAAAAACAGAGTAAACTGCTTTTCGTTGCTGTCGGGTACAAACCTACAGTATCTCCATTTATAATCATTAACACCCTCTTCTTCATGTGAGTATGATTTGGTGGAAATATTCAAAAAGTAAATGAAGAGTTTATTTGCAGAAGCAGTTAACTCTGTTTTTTCTATGGTGGTTAACTGTTTTTGCAAATGAACTCTATATGTATTGCATCAGTTATACCCAAAATATTCAACTGAACAGTTTATTGTACTATTTTTCACTGATTTACAAAGAATAGACATCACATAAACTATTTATCATGAAAAATCATGTAATCATTGTACAATTGGCTGCATAGAGCATTAAAAAAAAATCCCGAGCGTAACATTTGAAGTTACATTATGACAGTAAATATTTCCTGAAAGATCATTCTAACACAAAAGAGAAAAAAAAATCACATGAATGAGCAATTTCCTCTGCATAGGAAATGGTGCTCCATGACAATGAACTTGAATACAATGAACAAAAAATACTCAAAAAAAGAAATGCTGGATTTACTTAAAAATACTGTTTCAAGTGGTTCCACACAACTTTGTTAAGTAGATTTTCACGAACAAGTTCATACAGTTTACTCAGACTGAAGTAGACTATACAACAGCAGCTTAAGTAACTTAAACTAAACTGGATTGTTTTACATTTGTGTGAGACCATTAAGCTTAATGATGGGCTTTCTGTTTTACAGAGTTGAGTTGGGGTAACTAACATACCCAACACCTGACATTTCATGCTTTTAAACAACACAACTAACTCCAGTTAATTAAAAAAAAGGGTATTGACTAAATATAATGCAAAGTTTTATAGGCAACAGTGACATTTCCTTTTTTGAGTTTATATGGATGACTTTTCAAGAAAATGTAAAATCTGAAGATTTGTGTGAGCTGATCAGATCATATTTGGGTCTGCTTTATTGGGGAAGATCGACATCCTGTACATGTGCACCGCTACAGCTGCTCTCATTCATAGTGTTTTTCCTTTTACAGTTTGTGAATCTGCATGAGGAAATGACTGTACGATGGATGTGTGACAAGTCTGAATTGTAAATTTTAAGCTTTAAAGAGAGTCTGCAACCTCTCAGATTCAGAGCTTTGCAGACACACATCTGCATGTCAACGTTTTATTGCAACTTGTGTCAGTCTTAGAAGTATGGGGATGCTCTTGTGTTGTTGCTTGGAAAAGACAAAAGAAGAAGAAGAGGACATCTGCTTTGTTAGTGACACTACTGTACATGTTCTAATAATGAAGATTACCATGGTGCTTCTTTATTTTTTATCCTTTTAAATTCTCCTTGTGACAATCTGTTTTTGTTAGCCCCTTTCATTCATTTCGAGCTAACTTTGAACCAATCAGCATTTGACCCATGCATAGCATCATCTCCAAAGCTTTGAGGTGTGAGCTTTTTGCAGAGCTGAACTTTAGCATATCTGCATTGGTTGAATGCTCCGAATTATCTACTCCGCGTTGACGGGGAGAGCTGCAGCATTTCCTCTGTGGAAGCAGAAATGGGCCTTCACGCTCGATGCGTAGGACCTGAATGCTGTGTATTTGCCATTAGAGTGTGATGTAAATTGACTTCAACTTTTGGAAGACCACTTTTCTTTACTATGTGGAAAAGACAGAATTCCCAGCCAGCATTGCATGTGGGGCCCATGTGGGTTAAATTCTGGCTGCATATGAGGGACCCTTTCCATGGTGGCCCCATATGTGTTTTCTCATGTGGGCTTCCACATATGGGGCCCATGTAACTTTAACTGACATCTGCAAATTTGCCCAGTTCAAGCCCTGGGAAAACCCAGTTGGGGCCACCATGGAAACCGTGGGCAAACCCACTAGGGTCCCTCATATGGAGCCAGAATTTAACCCATATGGGCCCCGCATGGAAATGCTGGCTGGGATTGTTCCAATGATTGTTGGTTAGGATACTGAAAAAACCTTTTAATCCTTTTAATCACACAATCTGTATTCTTTTACTATGAGATAGTCATCATAAATGTCATAATTAGGAGATATTATGCTATAATTATGGGTGAAGTAACATTTTATAAATTTGGTGCGGTTGTGTGTGATATCCCCTGTCTGATTGTCTGTCTGATCTTGGGTTTACCTCAGGGATGGGCGAAGTCCATCCTCAGGGCCACAGTCCTGCAGGTTTTGGATGTTTCCTGCTGCAGCTTCTGAATAAAAAAAAAAAAAACAAGCTGTTGAGGAGATCAGTTTTACTGAAACAGCTGTTGTTGGAGCAGGGAAACACTAAAACCTGCAGGACAGCAGCCCTAGAAGACCAGGGGCCTCATTTATAAAACTGTGCGCAGGATCTTTACTAAAAGTGTACGTGCGCCAAAAAATATTCAGATTTTTAAAACCAGGCATACGCAAAAATCCAAGTAATTTCCCCTTTATGAATCACACTGTCCCTGGAAGTTTGCACAGGTGAATTTGGCCCCCTATACGCCCACATTCTACCATAAAGGGTCAATGCAAAGTACCTTATGGATATTTTTGCATATAAATAAGCCAGCTGATCTGTGGCATTTACAGCTTGATCGTGGCGATCGAGGAGACAAGAAAACGCAATTTCATGGAGAATGAAGTGGAGATGCTTGTTGGTAGTTGAGGCTCAAAAAAACATTTTATTTTGACGTCACAGTGGAATCACAGATAAACAGAAGTGACAGCATGTTGCTGCAGCGGTGAATGAGGTCAGCGGTACTTCATTCATCCAAACACCGACGGCTCGCTACACAGCAGAGCGCCTTGTGGTCAACAACGGCGCGCGGTGATAAAACTGTTCCGGCGGATCGGTCAGATCCAGTTCAACACATAGATCTAGGAGTTCCCAAACTTTTTGAGCTACGACCCCCAAGGTACCAATCATTGGTGTTTGTGACCCCCGCGACAGCTGAGCTCTTTATTGTGTGATATATCAGGTCATCCTGCAGCATCTACATGTGAGGCTGGAAAACTGTGAGAATCTTCATGGACTAGGACAGGGGTCGGCAACCCGCGGCTCCGGAGCCGCATGCGGCTCTTTAGTCCCTCTGTTGCGGCTCCCTGCATTGGAAAATGAATTAATGACTATTCTACTAAAGTGTATTGTATTTTGGTTGGTTCACTTTAATAATGTGATTCTAAAAGACCGAGACAAATGTCCCCTTGAGAGACAATAAAGTTTCTTATCTTATTCTAAATTTGAGGATTATGATGATCCCTCTGAGGGATTCATGTACAGTTGCGCACTTTTCCCCGAGTTCTCCGAGCACTGCAAATGCAGCACGTGAAATAAAATCCAACTCAACTATTAAAATAAAGACATAATTTATATTTTACCATTTTGCAAAGCAGCCCATTGAGTGTCAGGTGCAACAAGCAGGTAACTGCAGTAAAACGGCGAGTAACTGTCCAGCATGCTATGATGCGTCTCACAAACCTTTACGCAGCCAATCAGTGTTAATAACTGCACTTCATGCTCACGTGCCGCTTTTTGCAGCATAGCATGATACAGCCCTATTGAATCAGCAATCACGCAATTAAACATTAAAAACGGAATTAATTGCAAACAAAGATTATCATTGAGTGTGGACGTGCCGCGGAGCGCTGAACTTTCCTCCTGGTGCACTATCCCACGAACACCTCAGAGCGGAGCGTCTCTGTTGTGCTGTTGCTGCAGTTCTGGCATTTAAAGTGAATAATAAACGTGCTTATTAAAGCTTATTTGTCCACTCCGACCCTGTCATGCTGCTCTTTGATCACTTCTCCAGCAGGTAGGCCGCCGGCGATAGAGAAGAAAAGTGTCTGATGCACTGAGCATGTTCAGCGCTGCGTGGGCAGATTCATTTGTTTTCACTTCTGACTGGATTATTTTGCGTAGCTATGTTCATATTTTGTGAAACAGTAATTTCATTTTTCGGGTAGTTTACTGCACGCGCCAGTAAAAGGACGACGGCACAGACAGGACAGCGTGTTTGGTTTGCTGCTGGTAGATTATTAAGGCTGCATCTGTTTCCATCCTACATAAATACAACAACTAAAATAGATTTTTTTTTTTTTTTTTTTAAAGTGACCTTCAACCCGACGTCTTTGCTGGATGCAGAAATGTAATTTCGTTTTCTCATTTTTATGTTAAATGCAACACATTTAACGTTAAAGTTTTATTTAATTATCAATGTTAAAAGTCAGTTGATGCTCCAGTGTTTTTTTATTGTAGGAAACGGGTCTAAAAGGCTGTTTGGCTGAAACAGGTTGCCGACCGGCTTACTTAAGACTTTTACATTTTTGCGGCTCCAGACAGATTTGTTTTTCGTTTTTTTGGTCCAATATGGCTCTTTGAACATTTTGGGTTGCCGACCCCTGGACTAGGAGAACGTGGTTGTTGGTGGATCATGTACACAACTGTCTGAAAACATGACTAGAAATTACTTAGATATTGCCAAATTGTGATTTTTATTATGAGTTAGGCTATGATCCTGTTTCTTGAAAAACTAATGCATATAACAGATTAATCTCCCTGCATTAGCAAATTTATTTTGACAAACCTAAAATTCTTTTTTTTTTTTTTCTTTTTCTTCTTCTACTTGTCCTGTCCAGCATCGAAGCAAGCAGAATGGAAATCTGATTGCTTTATTCTGTTGAACAGTTTTGCTTTACCAAGCGGAGCTTTATGAACATAAGGCTCCACTTGATATCATGTTTATTCATTTTATTTCTTTAATTAAACATTCGTCTATTACACCATTCCATTTCACATTGCTGGGCCTGACAAGGGAGAAATGAAAGTTAACAGAGGTAATGATAGAAAGTAAAACAGAGAGAAAGGAGTAAGGAAGAGGAAGAGAGAGAGGAGAGAAAACATGAATCCACTTTCACAGTTCACTGGTACATCTGTACAGCGATCCCTAAACAACCAAGGTCTCTGTTGGAAAACAAAACAAGCAATCCCCTACAGGAGGACCTGCAGGTGGCTTAATTATCCTCAGATCATACAAACACACGCAGAACTACGCAGGGAACAAGGAAGAGAGAAGAGGTACAACCTAGTCAGCGCAATGGGAAGCAGTGTCACAGTGTCAACATGCATAATAAAGGGTGCTCCGTGGGGATACAGTCATGCACATGCAGCCTCGTCTCTGCAAGGAGGAGGAAGCCCGCAAGGCTCACGACCCAGGCCCCCAGCAGCCACCGAGAGGCCCAGATCCCCGCTACCCCCCCCCCCAAAGAGCGGACATGCATCCCCCGAAGGGCGGCAAAAGGCGGCCCCAGCCGGAGCCCACCGCGGTCTGGGGGCCCAGGCCCCAGCGGACCAAGACCAGCAGCTGCCAACCCCACCGGGCGCCCCCCGGAGGGGAGACAGCGACGGGTCCAGGGCCATTGGGCCCAGGAGCAGCCACCCCGACCCGGGCGGCCCAACTGAAACCCAGGAGGACCGGACCCCCCAGACGACACCCCCCCAAGGCAGGCCAACCCCAACGTCCCTGCCCCACACACCTGACACCAGGGCGCTACCACCTCTACCACCCCCTACCCCGCCACCACACTCACACACACACTCCCCACACACCTACCCCAACACTAGGGCTGAAAGATATACCGTCACCGCATCCACATCGAGACACGGACACCCAAGACATCAACACCGCAAGAGCAACCACACAAAAGATACAGATCCCCCCCGCGCCCGCCCCGCATACAAAGCCCCGGAAGCCACAAACAAAACCGCACCCCCCACCAAAGCGCCCGGCCCTCAACCAACCCGCAGCCACACCGCACCACATCGACACCGAGATGCCCGGCACGAACACCGAGATACGAAACCCCGCCCGCACCGCCCAGCTCTACCCAACACCTCCATGTACTCCCCCCACACACACATACACCCACCCACTCCGCTCTCCGACCTTACATACCCACACTCACTCCTCCCTCCACCCGCAACACTCTCCTACCTCTACCGTCCACACCTACCCCCACCTCCTCATACCCTCTAACACACACATGCACTCCCCCCATATAACTGCACCAACCCCTCCCTACCCCCACACATACACCCCCACCTCCCTATACCCCCAATACCCCATACAGTCCCCCCCTTACATGTCCAGCCCCGCCCATCCCTCTGACCTATCACACTCCCGCCCTTCCTTCCTTCAGCCCCTCACGACCATCCCTACTAGACACTCACGAGCATGCCACTCCTTCCTCCATCCCCCTTTCCTCCAACCACTTACCCACATCTCCTCCCTCTTCCAGCCCAAGTTCCTCCCTCCCACATTTCCTCTTTCACACTCTCATTCATTATTCTCACATACTCACCTCGCTCTTGCCCATGCCCTCGTGCCTCTTGAGTGGTAGCTCGGGCCGGGGAAGGAGCCGTGAGCTCCAAGCCCCCAACACGCCCCCCCCATCCCCCACCCCCAGACGCAGTAGGCCAGGCATCCCCCAGCCCAGCAGATCCCCCGCAATGCAGCCAGCCTTAACCACTGGCGCGTGAAGCAGCCACTGTTCCCCCTCTCCCCCCAGTAGCGCCCGGGAAACCTAAAATTCTAAATTCATTTAGTTTACACATTACAATGGTCTGGCGACCCTCTGAAATTATCTAGGAATCCCCAGTTTTAGAAAGGTTGCTCTGAGGAATCTATTGGTAATAAAATGAAATGAAAAATACTTTATTTGTACCAGAAGGGAAATTCAACATTGTAAAAAGCTCACTCCTGTTTTTTCTATATTCTTTTTTTTTTTTTTTTTCTTTTTTTTTTTTAACAATATAACATTTACATGAAATAAAAACATAACAATAATAAGTCAGTCAATCTTGTTCTTTAGGGTGATGCTGCTGGCAGGAATGAATTTCTGTATCTCTCTGTCCTACAGCGAACCTGACGCAGCCTCCCACTGAACACACTCTGTTTTTTTTTTTCACTGTGTTGTGGAGACGGTGGGAAGAATCCTCCATCATCTTCATCAGCTAAAAATGACCCAGGAAAAATTTGTAGTCTCTAAAAACTCTCCATCATGATCCTCCTCTTGCCATAATCTTCCAGCAGTGCAGCACATCTATTGTGAAGCATTACGCATGAGTGTCATCGCAGAATGTTTACTCAGTAATTACAATCAGCCTCCACAACTTGTTACAGTTAACCTACCAATAAGTGCCATCGCTATATAACTAAAGATATAGGCTACTGTAGCTAGACCTTTTCCGAGCAGAGCGCTCCATATTGCCAGGATTTTAAAGCATTTTCACTGATTTTGGGAGATCCACAGAATATTGTGTACTATGCCAATACAAACACTGAATGTACCAAAGGAGAGCTTAGACTTTCTTCTTTTATCAGAAAAAAAAACATTTGTTTCTAGCTTTTTCCATTCTTTAGTAATCTGCAGTAGAACATGGCTTTGTTGCAGCGAAAATGCCTGTTTCTGACCAAAAAGCAGATAAAACTAGCTTTGAATGCGATCGTCCGCTTCAAGTGGAAATATGTCTGATGCCAATATTTTTTTACTTTAGTAACACCTTAATCATCTGATCAGCTGTTTACCTCTATGAAACAACAAATACAACACTGAGAAAAGAGTTTTGGAGGCAAAATAATTATTTACTAGCTGAATAAGTCACAACAAGTTTGTTTCACAACACAATATTTGACAGAAACAGAGAGCAGAAACGTCTCTCTAGTCCTCCCCCCTCCCTCATTCTCCTTCCACCGTTGCTTAGGTGCGCACGCAGTGCACCCCCCCCTTCCCGCGGGAAACAACCGCATGGGGTAGACTTACTTTCACTTTTAGCCTGCCGCTAGGGATGTTATGCTCGAGCCCGTCTGCTCGACTCCGCCTCGATCTTATGAACCGGAAGTCTCGCTACCGCTGTTTTGGTGGAAGTGTCAGCATGCCAAAAGCCACGTGACCACACTAACCGAGGCCTCGTTACGTCATCCGCGAGTGTCGAGCTGAAATCTTGAAGAGACTGGGTTTATTAATCTGTCAGTGCTTAATACAGGTTCCAGTCGCTTGGGAATTTGTTGAAAATAATTAATTTATCACAGAGGATCATTCCAAGATATTAACCACAAAGGAAACACTAACAGAAGGTTGATAACGTATCTTCTATTATACACTGTGTCAGAGACAAAACAGCTCCAGACAGCGCTTCCCTCAGCTGCAGTACACATCCACGGCCAGCAGATGGAGCTCATGCTCACGGTCTCAAATGTCTCGAGACTTCGTGTCGATCTCTTGGCAGCTGTGTCAAAATGTCTCAGTGTCTCATGAAGCTTCGTATTCACCATCCCTACCTGCCGCACTTCGCTGCTGTATTTCCATCTGTGGATGTGTCTTCGATCGCTCGTGTCTGTCTGTCACCGATCACTTTTCCAACAAACTTTCCTCCTTCATCCACCTCCTAAACTGCTTCGATTACGACCGGTCGCCATGTTCTCTATCCCCCGCTGCAGGATCCAGCACACTTCAGCCGGTTAGCTCTAACAACCGCTAACAACACAGGAAGCATCATAGAATTGCATCACTTCCTGGTAGGTTTTTTTTAAGCTTGTCTGACACCGCCATCTGCTGGATTAGATGAAAACTACCGAAAAAATTAACATGAGCCCTTGGTACTCTCTGACAAGCTCCGCCAGAGATTAAAGTAGCTCCGCCGATTAAAACCCTTAATTAACATGAAAACACGTGATTGGCAGTAAACGTTCGGATTTGAATTAACATGGAAACACGTGATTGGCAGTAAACGTTCGGATTTGAATTAACGTGGAAACACGTGATTGGCAGTAAACGTTCGGATTTGAATTAACGTGGAAACACGTGAATGGCAGCCAGTGAGTTAAACGAGTCTTATGGATTGTACAGCTCAATCCAGGAACAGACGGGGGTTTACGAGAGTATACAGTCTGATATGATGGTTAAATGCATCATCTCACCAGCGCTGCCAGTTTCCCTGTCTCCAAAGTGTTTGTGCGCAAGGTTCAGAGTTTGCGTACAGGTGCAAACATTTTCCCGTCAGGTTTATTTTTATGAATCAGAAACTTTGCGTGGAAAATCTTTTTTTTTTTTTTTTTGTGCATAAGCAAGCTTTATAAATGAGGGCCCAGAGCTGCCCATCCCTGGTTAAGCGGGAACTTTATCTCCATGTTGCCCCACAGAACACAATATTGTGTTTTTCTTTATTAGATCAAATATCATAAACTGATGAGTGTACAGTATTTGAGAGAAAGTACAACTTGTGGCACCCACTGTTTGGTAAAAAAGAAACTGCATCAAGATGTGGCAAAAACAAATGAAAAAAATGACAAATGTCAAAGACAATATGGCAATGGGCTCTAGCTACATACAGGGAAGTGTAGAAAAATAAAGATAAGGATGAATGTATGAATAAAGAATACTTTATTTCTTTCCTGTCCAATAAACAAGTCATATTTCACCTGTCTATGAACAATGGGAAGGGATATTTCCTGGAACTAGTTGGGAAATTGTTTTAAAAATTTACCATCTGGCTACACTTTGAATGACAATGACCTTAAATATATAATGCTAATAAGGATTTTTGTCAGGCCAAGGTTCTGTTTTGACAATTGTGATCCTCAATGGATAAAAAAAAGAAAAAGAAAAGAAAAGAAAAAAACATGACTGGATCCTGGTGCTTGGAGTACAAACAGATTTCCAGAAAGATTATCGTTCTGTCCCTTGCCAACAGATACTGCATGCCTATTTAAAGAGATTATCTCTGAGACAATGTCTTTTCTTTCATATTATTACTTCTTTTCCTGTTGAGATAAAATGAAAAGGCTTTTAAAGTCAGTGACATTGTTTAAGCATTTGGTAAAGAGTATTTTGGTGATCTAGTGGTTGGTATCTGTGCTATTATGAGTAAAACTATCCTCTCACACTGGAGTAAAAATAATACAAACAGTTTAAAGTTTAAGTCCTTGTTTTTCAGTCACAGTCAAGCAGCAAACCCCGGCAGAGAAAAGTGAAGCAAAAAAGTGCTTAAAATTGCAGTTCCCTTCTCATCCACTAGGGGCTGGCTCCAAAACAGAGTCAATCCCTGTAGACTTCTATGTTAAAAAAGCCAAATATAGTGAGTAAAGTCGTTTTGCATGGAAGTTAACTGCAGCCAGCTTAATTTTTGTTGTGCCACAAAGTGTTTTGGTGGGGAAAAAAAATCCAAAATAGTGATCTCACTGTAAAAGCACAGAGGAATGGACTCACTTTATACAACGCTTACAATAAAAAACACAAGTCAAATGCAAAATATGACCTATAATTCAGAATATTTCCCACCATATGAGGATATTGATGGGGTATGTAAGTTTGAATTATTCTGATCCAAATTAATCTTGCCTTATTAATTGCTACCAATAATTATTCACTTGAAAAAGATTAGTTACTGTTACTGTAAGATAAAAAAATAATGGATAAAATAGAAGAACTAGCTAGCCTTTTGGTTCTTTAGAACGAACTGCTCCTCAAGATTTGGCTCCCTTCAAAGAGCCATAAATCCCATCTCTAGTTTGCTCAGTGAGCTTTTAGCTACAGGCAGCTCGGAGTTCATTGGGTGTCAATTATTTGCCCCCATGCTCACAGCCCCCCTCTCAGCTCCACCTTTCTGCCCATTTCTGTATTTTCCCGGAGTGCTGAGACCAAAGACTTAAAAAAAATGGATGCAGTATCTGGTCGTGTTTCCCACCGGCGCCATCTTGCCATGTCACCTGCGTCATCACTCCCAGAAAATACTAAAATTGGAACAGCGTGGCTTCAGGACAAATAATTGACAGCCAGTGCACTCTGGGCTAAATGCTAACCGAGCTTACTCGAAACTAACAGGAGCTAATGAAGATTAGCCTCCTAAGCGGTTGGATAAAGGTAAGGCATGTTTGGATTTGCTGTTAGCTGCTAAAAACCACCATTTTGCTACTTTGCTGCAGACTGAGACCTTACCGAGAAAAAACAAGGAGCTAAGTTTTAGCCACCAGCCGGTATCCAGTCTACCACCAGTCAATCAAAAGGACAAGCCCCTAATTATTAGTAATTTCAAGATCAAATAACATCTAAATAGATTAGTTAAAAAAATAAATAAATAAATAAAAACTTACCTCATCTCCACACAGTTGACATGAAGGCAAACTTGACCTATTAAACCATTATTATTTTTTATTGAACCAGGCTCTAAACATGTTTATTTCTGCTGTGAAGTTGGCCTTTTTAACATGGGAGTTTATGGGAATTTGCTCTGTTTTGCAGCCAGCCCCTAGTAAATGAAGAAAGAACTCCACTTTTTTTTAGCACTTTTCCGGATTTCCGCATTGGCCTCATTGTTGGCAGCAAGCAACTCCGGTGAGTTGCTGCTTGGATGAGACCCACGATGGTGATGGTTTGAGCCACCCACCGGGCTTCAACTCAGCTCCTCAGACCCTTTTCACATGACATGTTAGGGCCTGTGCCTGAGTACGTTTGACCGCAACTTTTGTCCATGTGAAAGCAAACAGATCAGGCCCAGACGGCCCAGGTCGAGAGGTAGTCCAGGACCCGGGCCACCCGCGCCACCCACGCTCAGGCAGAGAAAAATGCGTTGTGAACGCTATCCAGGCTGTGCCGGATACGACATGTGGACTACTCACCCAAGAAGCGGCAGTGACCAAATCAAAACTCGACCCTACCGGCATGTTTATCTTTGTTGTCGTTCGTCTTTTTCTTCTTGTAATTGTCATCGGTGGTTTAAAAAAGCTAAATTGTAAAATATGAGTGCCTGGCTCGCATCCATAGCAAACAAGAAATCTCTCCTAGTGACAGAACAAGTTTCCTTCCTTGTTGATATCCTAACCTGTCGCTTGACCAGTGACTTAAGGGTTTGTAGCTTTCACGGTTGTTAGCTACCAACAAAGTTTCCTCAACACCGCCACACAGTGGTCTGGCACTGAAATTACCGAGCGTGTCCGAGCCTCGTTCAACCACTGGTATTTGAACGCAACACAAGAATCAACAATCCTGGGCCAGGCACAGGCCCGAGCACGCCATGTGAAAAGGCCCTAAGACACATACAGATGGCACTGCAGAGGGGACTGTCCAGTTATACAGTCTATGGTTACAAGTTGCCCCCAAAAATATGCATATTAAAGTTCTTTATAAATCAAAGGAAAAGTTAGGGAGGAATGGATATCTCTGAATTACTCATTGAAAGGATTGTTCCCTTTTTCCTGTTCAGCAGACTATAACAAGGCTGTCTTTCTTTCATGGTGTCTGGTCTTCTCACCCCAGAAAGTAAGCTAGGTTGAATAGGAATAAGCACAGAGACAGAATTAGTAACCCAAACCTCTCTTTGCTCTGGTTTCCTTCTCCAGCCAATTAAGCAGTTTTCCATTTCCTCTTTCCTCTACGCTGTGTGGTCTTCACTCCCTGCAGCTCGTTTGGTATAAAACCAACACCAGTAACACTGCAGTGTTTTACCAAGTAAGGATTTGGTATGACCGTGACCGTACAGCCGTTTCCTATTCCAGTAAACAAATTGGTTCCTATTGGACTGTGCAACGGGGGATGAGAGGATTACAGATGAGAGTGACAGCTGTCAAAGACATTTTTCTCCTTTGCTGCAATCAGCTCTTCCTTTGTCCTCTCTGTGTGTTTGAGTCGAGGGGGTGATGAAGGGTCATTCTCCCTCGCGGCTGGATTTCATTCAGGTCATCAGGTTTGACTCTCTTTATGACCAAACTCGGCAAAATGCCGAGTTCAGTGCAAAAGCCTGAGGGATTATTATGAGAAGTGGAGGACTTTGATGCAGAGACTGAAGTTCACATGTTGAGTTTGATCTTTGCTTTGGTCAAAAACCTGCAGTCATGGGAGGCAAGACCTGCTGAACCATACTAGGGATAATAACTGTCAGGCTTTACACACATTTTTCTAAGCATTTAAAAGCCTTCTTTTATACTTTTTTTTTCTTATTTTTGACTCAGTTTATCAAATGGACAAACCAGAAGTTTGGAGTGAAAAGCTAATGTCATTCCTTCAGTGTGCAGTGATGTGACGTTGTTGTTTCATCAATACATAATTCAATAAGTTCAGATTAATGGAATATTGCAAAAACTGATGAAAGAAACATCTTCTATAATGCCTTTAATTGGACAAATTTCTGGCCTTCCAATTAAAGACACACAACGGAACTTTTAGCAGTTTTCTCAGTGACACGCACCCTATTAGCGGCTAAACTAGCATCCATCTTCATCGTGCCTGTACTGTGATTCACTCCAGCCACTAAAAGACAGTCTTATCTTGACTCTTGTTCCGTCCCTTCCTCTCTTTCTTTTCCTCTCTTCCTCTGGTAATGTTTCCTTGTGTTTCTTTACCGAATCCGGCATGATGCATGTTCAGAACACCCGCAGTGTTCATACCGGCTTCATATCCGTTTGTTAGTAAGTGACACAGTGCTGCAACCAATAGTCGGCTGCAATGTCACAGTCGCGTCCCAGATGGGAATCTTACATATTGCCGTTTCTGAGTCCCAGGATGCCTCTGGGCAGTGACGGCTCGAAAATGCGCATAATGACTGTATGTGTATAATGACTGTTGTTGTGCCATCAAAACGAGTCAGAAATGCATATTTTAAGGCTTTAAAAGTTACGATTTGTGTGTCTTGGAAATTTTCCCTCTGGGTATTCATTTCATCATCCACCCCCCGTTTACCAGCTGCTGATTGAACAAACTGCAGTTGAAAGAGGAAGAAGGTTTAAAGGCATATGCCACCTCTGGGTGAAATTGAGCCTCCCCCCGCAGGCCCCTGAGTTGGAGAAGTGGGCAGAAGCATTTTTAACCAACCCAGTCATTCTCTGAATCTGGCAGCACTGACTTCAGCTTAGCTTAGCATAGTTGCTGTAATCTGGCATTTCCAACTTGCAACACTTGGCAAAAGGGAACTAATTAACTCAAGATTACTAGTGTTGTAGTACTCGAGATCGGTCTTGGTCTCGAGACCGGTCTTGAGACCATTTTTTTAGGTTCTCGGTCTCGTCTTGGTATCGACAGCATTTTGTCTCGGTCTTGTCTCGGTCTCGGGATTTTTGAACGAGACCGGTCGAGACCACTGCTGATCGTCTTTTTGTCCATAACTTAGCTGCTGATAAGAGTGGGAAAGGAGTCTCTTAAAAACAGCGAATGACAACTTAAAAGCATCGGTAGTGTTACGTCCCCCTGCAGCTGCACTGTGACCAAGCGCCTCCTGCGCACACCTGCAGAGATGCGCGAGCCGACAGGAGGAGAGCGGCTGTGTGAACTTGTAAGCATGACTGTAGCTACCATTGCCATACCATAGCATACCGAGGTCTGGACCAGGACCTCAGTATTTATAATAAAATTAACCAAAAAACCATGAAGCTCAAAAGCATTTACCCGAAAAGACGATTTCTGTGCGGATTGATACTGAAATAGTGATTCTTCTCCGACCAACCACCTGTATTATAGAACTGATTCTCAAGCTAAATCTGATTTCACATTTATTATTACCGATGAAAACTAACTACATCGTACAAATAGGTTTGAACTACTTCTTCCGCCTGCCAAGGCGCAAAGCACCCCATCATCAGCTGTTCAGTCACTGATCAGAGATCGATCATCCACACAGCAAATCCCCGTTATTTTTTCAGACTTCAGGTATGCAGAGTAATTATTTCACATCAGAGATCATTAAGAACATCTTACCTGCAACAGTGATGCTTAGCAGGGTCATTATTGTCTCCAGGTTAATGTAGAGTTTATATTTACTGAACAAGCTCCCTGTTTGCACATTTGTGATTGAGTCTACATGGTTCTCACCTCATGCAGCGTGCGTGTTTACTTCAGGTTCGTTGTGAATCTGAATTTTGTTTGATTATAAACTTTTTTTTAGTAGTGATTATATCATTTCATGTTTGTGCAAACTGTCTCATTACTAAACAAAATAGTTCTTTGTAAAACTTTTCAACATTGTGAGTATGATGATGATGATGATGATGATGATGACTGCAGAAATTTCAGATGATATGCAGAACTTATATAGGCCTACATATAGGAGTAGGCTACTTATACTGTTGTCATTAGTTCTGGACACTGAGATTAAAAAGAGACCAAATGACAGAAAATAAGAAGAGATTTCTCCCAACTTGACAATAGTTAAAATTTATGTTTGCCAAAATTTATTAGTTTATAGTTTATTTAATTCATAGTGCTGCTTTCAAAACAACAGAACGATTAATTTTTGTTGTCGTATTTGTTTAAAAGTTAACTTTAAAAAACCCTCACATTTTGATGTTTTGTTATGATTTTTCTTTGATATTTGTGTCCTTGGTCTCGGCTTGGTCTCGGTCCGTAAAGGTCTTGGTCTCGTCTCGGTCTCGGTCTGTGAAAGTCTTGGTCTTGTCTCGGTCTCGACCTCTAAATGTCTTGACCTTGTCTTGGTCTCGGTACTCCCTGGTCTCGGAAATGTCTTGGTCTCGGTTGGTGCGGTCTTGACTACAACACTAAAGATTACTTTCAAATTACAATTCGAGACCAGCACATTCTGATCGAGTACAAATGACAAGCCTTGAACGCATGCGTGCTGCCTTTGCTACTATCTGCGGTGCTTCGCCTGTGATTGGCCTGTACTTCCGTGGCATATAGTTCCCCTATTGAATGCCGCCTCGTCAGTCCTCTGATGTGAAATTGGCTTGTCATTTGTACTCGATCAGAATGTGTGGGTCTTGAAGCGCAATTGGAAAAAATCTTGAGTTAATTAGTTCACTTTCGCCAAGTGGTGCTAATCGAAACGTCAGATTACAGCAACTATGCTAAGCTAAGCTAAAGTCAGTGCTGCCAGATTCAGAAAATGACTGGGTCGGCTAGAAAACGCTTCTGCCCACTAGTCCAACTCAGTGGACTGCGGGGGGAGGCTCAATTTCTCCCAGGGGTGGCATATGCCTTTAAAGGAGGTGACGTGTGGACAAAAAAACAGACGTGATGATTGGAGGATGGAAACAAAGAGGCTGCTGACAAGAATATAAGAGAGGTAGAGGAGATTGTTCAAGGCCAAAGGTCAGATAAGGAGAAAGAGGAAATTTAGTACAAAATGGCCTTTGGGCCACGAATGGCTGGTGTTTATACAAGAAAAAAAAATCTACTAGTGTAAGGAGTGCTACATCCACACAACACAAAACATTTTAAAGGGACACAGATGATTAAATGTTAGTTTCACAAATAATCTTGATTTTTGTCCCTAAAACAAAAGTATCGAGTGTAACTTCTGATCGGCTGCTTACTTTAGGAATCTACCAGCAACATCATCTGCTGATCAGGGAAGTTCATTCAGAGCCCAGAGCACCAGAATAAGTTGCAGCGTATCTTAAGCAGGTTGAAACTTTTAATGACAAAGAAAAGGATTATGTAGAGAAAATAAATCAGGTTTGTGGCCTTTAGCTCCTCGGCAGGAAAGCTGCAGCTGCAGGCCACGAATAGGATGGAGCTGCATTTAGACCCAGGTTTGAGCTTTTCCACATTCACACAGACTAATGCATCCTCGTAGGACACTTAACCTCACACCACAGCCACGGAGAGGAAAGAGGATCTCCCTGTTGGGTTTGAACAAAGTCTGTCAAATCAAACAGTTTGGGTTCAGCCGTCTCTGACCCATTCCCCTGGCTGTCATCGTCATTATGTCTGTTTATATCTCTCCACCTCACTCTCTCTCTCTCTATAAGCAGCTTTAGAGGCGCCTCTCTGAGTTGAAGCCACGAGCAGAGCATGTCTTTCCTCGGGCTTACACACCAGCTGCAGTGGGTCAGACTCTTTAACAGAGCTCCTGTTTTTACAGCCAATCGTCCATAACAGCTTCATTCATATTTCAATGCAGTGGTGCCATCTTGTGAAACAGAATCATAGCTTATTTGTATATGTTTTCATTAAAGTCTCTTTAAATCCAACCAATCCATTGTATCAGGCTGCTATTTTCTATTATGTAGCCGTAGCTGTAGCTATGGAAACAATAAAACAGAATGAGTTACCAGGTTGCTTTTACAGTAGCTTTGTGTAAGGTTATGTGCATTTATTTTATCTAGTAATGATGAGAACCCATCTGAAGGTTCATCTGATGCTGCAACCAACCCTGGAAGCAGCATCCAGGGAGGAATAATGGATGATCAGAATCACAGGAGAAAAAGTCTGCAGATAATCTCCTGAGTGGATTACAGTATCATTGCACGTTTTGTTGGATTTGGTAACATCACTGATAATATTCTACAAAACCATGAAAGGTTTAGAGATGGCATTACCTTCATCACTCTATTTACAGTAGATTGCCCACCTACTTGTATTTTCAAATAAATGTAGAAATTAAACATGCAATAAGATTAAATATTTGTAATCTGTCAAAAGAAAAGATGCTTTGACATTCAAATAAATGTTCAAAGGAGTTACTTAACCTGAACTGTGTATCTGCGCAGAACTGATGGAAGCAAATTCACAATCAGGGTGACATTTTATTCTTTTTAGGGGCACATTGACTCTACAGAGGTACTGTATGCTTTATTTCTTTTTTTCCAAGGTTTAGTCACAGAATAATTCCTGCATATTGCATTAAAATGGTGTCAGGCTAATTCTGTTCTAAACTTGCTCCTTTCCTGAGGGTACACACTGTACAGCATGCTACCAAGGTAAACCAAATACACACGGCCTGTCAAGTGGAAGTAATAACGATTGACATGACCTGTGTAATCAGATGTACTGCAGGCGTGCATGCGCTGTGTGGCCATGTGTTCAGCTGTATGTGACCACGGTGTGTTCGTGCTTCTGCTTCATTTCCTAGTGAGAGATTGTAATTCTGGACAGTAAAACCTCTTTATTAACTTCTCTGCGGACTGAATCATACATGCTGTCAGCGGCTGATGACTTGTGACTGGGATCAAGCCTTATCACAGTCTTACTTCACAGGTAACTAGCTAGATAAAATAAACACTGTTTTGCAGGTAAAAAAAAATCAAGCCAGCAAGGGTGGAAAAAGTAGCGCTCCATGTCAAATAGTGCCATCCTATCAACGATGCTGGCAGCACATACTTGAAAAATGAGGAATGGGCTTTATGCACAACCTCCCTACTTCCTGAACTTAGCGCTTAAGGTTATTCCTTTGTCTTTCATTACTGGACAAACTGATTAATCCAGGTGTGTCTGGCCAGTTACTGAGGTCAGACACACCTGGATTAAGCTGTTTGTTCAGTAATGAAAGACAGGAAGTAGTGAAGCAGTGCATAGAGCCAATTGCCTCACAGGTGGACAGTTTGAGTCAACTAGTATTTTCAAAAATAAGATTTCATAAAACTAAACCTAAACCAACTGATTTGTACATACAGTATATGCTGTTGTCCTCAAAATTATTCATACCCTCCAATTACAGAAAAGATAAAATTCTCAATAGTAATTCAAACAACAGGAAACTAAAGAAACTACTAATGAATAGAAATGTACAAAATCATCATTTAGTGAAATAAAATATTGCTTTTGAATTGTGGTTAAAAAAATAAAAATAATTTTTAAAAAAACAACCAAACAAAACTGTCCCAGACACATTAGAGCACCTTCCCTTGAACAGTGGACCAAAATACCTGTCAACAGGTGCAGAAGTGTTTTTGAACTTTACAGAAAACACCCGATTGCAGTGATTCTCTCAAAGTTTTGCTAAACAAAATTTTAGCTTCGAAGCCACATCATGCTTGCTTAATTGTTTTATTTTTCGTTTGTTTGTAAAATTTTTGTTGCACCACAATTCAAAATCAGTGTCATCATTTTCATATAATTTTTATTTATTATTACTTTAGTCGATTTCAAGTTATTCTACTGACAGCTGATTTTCAGCTTCTTTAATTGGAGGGTATGAATAATGTCGAGGACGACCCTATGTATACAGTATATACAGTATATAGGGCTGGGCAGTGGCATGCTGGTTAGCACCGCAGCCTCACAGTAAGAAGGTTGCTAGTTTGAGTCCCGGCTGCGGAGGTGTTTGAACAATTCCAACAGTGGCCTTCCTGTGTGGAGTTTGCATGTTCTCCCCGTGTATGCCCGGGTTCTCTCCGGGTACTCCAGCTTCCTCCCACCGTCCAAATGTTACAGTGTGTTCAGACCAAGCGCGATTTGGGCGTCAAAAACGCGCTTGACGCCCAAAGTTGGACGCCGTGTCATTAAAAGTCCGACGCCTGTTTCCCCGCGTCTTGACGCTCTGACGCGCGGCGAGAGATGTCCAGTCAAGCAGCGCTCGCCGCGCCGTGGGAGGAGCCTCTCCTTTCTCTTTTTCCTTTTACCGTCTGTCTGCACCATGGCAGGTGCAGGAGAGAGAGCGGCTCGGCTTAATGTGATAAATAAAGCAGGGAACGTGATCGTCGGACATCTCTGCTCTGTGTCCGGTTCACCAGATGATTCCAGGTGTTCTGACTGTGATGATTTTCATCATTTACTTCAGGAGCTGCTGGCGAGCGGCACTTTCAGCCGTCTGATCCGGCCCAGTGTAACGTCCCGCTGTCCCGATGCGGGGCAGCATTATCAGCCCAGTACATCCCATCAGGACAGCAGGTCATCAAACCACCGTTCAGAAACCGAGACCGGACACAGATCACAGTTTATCCTCCTCTGTCTTCAGATAGAGAGGAGATTTCCCTGGTTCTTCTGGGTGTTTCCTCTCCTGTCAGAAAATGTGTGTCTGTGTCATGACTCGCTCTGATTGGTCGACGCCCCCGCGTCAAGACGCCAAAGTTCAGATTTTCCAACTCCGGCGTCTGACGCCCTTGACGCGCAAACGCTGAACATCTCAAAACTCGACGCGCTAACGCCCTAGACGCGCCGCGCCCGACGCGCGAAACGTGCCGCAAGAAAGGCCGACGCTCCTTGACGCGCGTCGGCCATTGACTTTGCATGTAAACCTGACGCCCTTGACGCCCAAATCGCGCTTGGTCTGAACACACTGTTAGGTTAATTGGTCACTCTAAATTGCCCCCATGTCAGTGTGAATGGTTGTGTGTCTCTCTGTGTTGGCCCTGCGACAAACTGGCGACCTGTCCAAGGTGTACCCTGCCTCTTGCTTGATAATAGCCAGGATAGGCTAGAGCAAACCCGCGACTCTGAACTGGATAAGCGGTACAGAAAATGAATTAATTTTATGTCTATATAACGTCATTTCCGCCCAAACTTTCGAGACTTGGGGCACCCACAATGTACAAAACCACCTGGTGGCGAAAGTGTTAACTTGATTCTCTACCCCTTCATTTTCAAACTGTGGTACGTGTACCACCAGTGGTACGCGAGCTCCTTCTAGTGGTACACAGAGAAAAGCAGGGCAGGAATTTCATGGCAGCCACAACGGCCATGAAGCATATGTGGACTTTATGTGTGCTATATGACACCAAGTATCACCAGGCCAAACAGGACTTAAATCAAACGCACAGCTCAAATGGAGGTGGTAGCTTGTGTCCAAAATAAGAAGGACACGGGTCACTCAGGCAGGAGCTTCCTTCTGATGTGCTTTCTCTTGGTGAAATACACTTAAAGTTGGATTTTCAACACAGTTGCAGTGTTAATCCTAGTTGTGGGGAGTGATGATGAAGATTTCATGTGTGGGCCTTGGGCACCATCACAGCCGACATAAATGAGGAGGATCAGGTGACTGGGAATATGAAAAATCTGAACTTGGGCATATCTTGGAGAGAAAATGCTAAATTTGAAAAGAAGATTCTGCTTTACGGGGGTGAAGTGGAGATGCACACAAACACGTTTGGGACATTATCTTAGCATCACAGTTGAAATTTTAAAAGTCAGAGGTCAGATGGAAAGTTATAGCTGCTGATTTTTTCAACAGACCTGAAGTGGACCTCAGTTTTACTGATAAAGTAAATTCATTATCCTTCTCATTTGTGATGTATGAGAATTTTTCTACGTCCCAAAAGTGACAAATGTATCTAGTGTAAACAAAATGAAGTTCAGCACAAAGATACTATCATCACTACAGCTTAGAAATGAAAGGCAGCAGTTGTTCTTTTGTTTGTTTTGTTTTTGGTCCCACTTGTAAAGATGGTCTTCTCATATTCTCATATTAGGAGTAATCAATTCCTGAACGCCTCCCCTGTGAACAGCCATAACAGATAGGGTAAGCCTTTGCTACTGATGTTCAAGTTGGTGGTACTTGAAGGGCTCAATGTTTTCTCAGGTGGTACACACTGTAAAAAGTTTGAGAACCTCTGCTCTACCTGGCTTGTTATTGTTAGTGGAGGCCTAAGTTCTGATAGCAGCAATTAAAACAGAAAACTTTGACGGACAATTGTGAACAGGAGACAGAAGAATAATTCAGAAAGACAGCGATGAGAAATTATTCCAAACAAAGTCAAAGAAGGTCTTGGCTCAAGCTTCCATGCACATTTAATGGCAGTATTATACAAAATAGAATACATTAAACTCATTGAAAAAAAGTTGTTTTTTGGTTTTTTTTTTTTTTTATCATGAACAGAAGTACTGCAGTGACTCTCCAAACTTTGAGTTGGAATTGGATGTACTTTTTACATATACCATCTTGATAGAGACGTGTTCTCTGCACTGACAGATGCATTTGACTCCCTGTGAGAGATAATTATCCAAAAAATACAGAGTACTAGATTCGTGACACACGAGTTTTGGCAGAAGCCCAAACTGCACTAATCCATGTAGTAATAGTTCCCATTAAGTGGTTATTTACCACCTCATTTAAACAGTCAGTGCCATTTGGCCTGCTGTCTGGCACATAATGAGCCAAACACTAGACTTGTACTGAGCTCTCTGATGGCTTTGAGTGCAGCACAAGCGCTCATCTGAGGGAGCGCAGGACTGTTTGTAGGATTAAAGAAGCATGTGGTAGGCCTTCGGTACCCCAACACATAATGGTGTTGTGCCTCCAACTTCAGCCTCCCCAACTACCATCACATAGACACACACTCACCACACACACATTGCTTCATCCTCTGTTTTTGGCACACTCTTACAGTTAGTTCACCAGGGTGTTAAGAGTGTCATTAAGCTTTCATTAAAACACCATCATCATTAGAAGGGGATTAGTTATTCCCTGGATCCACCACTTCATCAGCTCAGGAATATCAAAACATAATCTAAGTGTATTAAAACAACAGTGTTGCTGGTCCAATAAAGCCCGTTGGCTTTACTTTATTTTATTTTATTTAAAAAAAAAATACACTCATGTCTATTTTCTCATACACTTGTAAACAAAAAAAACAACAACAACATAAGGAATACAAGGACATAAGGAAGTTTTGTAACTCAAAGTGTCCTCCATCATTAATCAAGTAAACAATTAGACCACAGCCACATTTACCTGTGATCACTAAGAGCTTTATATGTGAAGAGAATTTTAGATTCTATTCATCTTTTTTGCCATGCCTACTTCTAAAAGTACACATCTTCCAGAACTGTGCTGAGCTTTCTGGTCGCTAGCTACAGCTAGTTAGTGGAAAACACGGTAGCCTACATGGCAAGATGCAGCAACTTAATGTAGTTGGGAAAAAAAGAAATTGTTAGAAAATTCAGATGGAGTATTACTTCACCAGTTAAGGTTACAGTAAGTTAAATATTCGGTCAGTGGACCAGTGGATTCCCACTTCCACACTCACTCTTCCATGATGCTTATTTCTAGCAGCAGCAGCAGTGATACCTTTTTTATTTTTATTTTTTTTAGTAAACTGAATACCTCTTTGTATTCCCCCATTCTTTAATAAAAGCCTCTTCCTCCAACTCAGTGAAAAACCTGGGTTTTTGCCAGTGGTTGCCATGGTGAATCAAGGTATCAGTACTCCATTAATGATGGCTTTTTTGTGGTTCTCAACTTTGGGTAAAATTATTCAAGCTGTGTCTCATTTGGACATAAACGCACTTCAAGGTGCACGGACTACGTAGGGTACAGAGTGTGCTATGTACATTAGTCCGCGCACTCTGAAGCAGCCTTCTGAAAACGTAGGCTACTGAAATGGGACAGTCTAGCCTACGAGAATTTCCCATAGTGCTCCAGTCCTGTTGCATAGCAACTGCAGAATCCACAGAGGGCAGGTATTGACGGATTCTTTCTGTTTTTTTTCAGATACGTCGTAAAAACTAAATGCACCCGAGCATTTTATTCCTTTTCATTTATCTGGCGTTACTTGAACATTAACCTGTCGTTAAAGGGGCTAGAGGCAGGAACTGCAAAAGAATAAACAAGCATGTCCAGTGTTTTAAAACTAATGGGTGATGCAGCATTAAAAAACAAAAAGAACGAGCCCACCCACGTCTCTCTCTGTTGCCTTGAACAGGCTGTGTGCTGCATAATGCGCTGCGATTCGGTGGCCGCATTTCCCGCACTGCCCTGCGGATGTGACGTCAAATGACGCTGCATCCGAGACCCCGCCAGTTTTGATCCAGGAGGGAGATGGTCGCCGTAAATTCAAACACTGTAAGGGATAATTATGGATTCTTCTGCCATCAGTAAACGATCCAGATCAACTGAAAGACACTAAAAAATGTAACTACGAAGAAAAAGACTATCAGCGTAGTAAACAGCGTTATAGCTTCAGTTTGTGGACGCTCCTGTGATGGCTTGGCTCGTGGCTGCAGTTACCTGCAGCACCAGTCGCGGCAATTACGAGTCTCATTTCTTAATCTTGCCTCAAGTCCCCTCAAATAATTTTAAACCAATGCATTTTCTGAGGCAAAATCTCTCTTTTTAAGTTTGGCCGCATACTGTATTTTGAAAGTTTCCACAGAGCCTGTCTATTGTTTCTAGCTGGTAGATACTTCATCCATAAATCCATAAATATATCCAAATACTGTATAACAGTCGAAGTTCTGCTGCTTATCCTTCCCATCTTGTGCGGAATGAATTCTGGGACGGGCAAGGCCACAAAGGATACATTGCCAGTAGCCTTCATTTCAGGCCAAACAGCATCTGGAGGGTGGATTTTGAGGCTCCTTCGGAGGCATTAGAGAAGGGACAGCACTTGACGTGCTGCTGTGACGTATGGAGCCAACGAATCCGCACTTAAAAGCGTGTTAACTTCCAAATAAAACACAGCTTCAGAGTTGATTGAACCAACTCAGACCAGCAGCTCTGGAACCGAAAACTCAGAGCTGCTCAGTTCAGAGTCAGTTAACCCAGAGGAACTTCTTAGACTCAGTTTGTTGAACCTCCTTCCTGGAACACGCTTCTGGAAATATGTTTCTTTGACTCTTGTTGCCACTGTTAGAATAATGACACAAATACAGCTCTGTGTTTTTCACTTGACAAAGTGAACACAGAGGAAAGGTTGGTGCTGCACCATAGCTAAAATGCCATAAGGTAGCAATTTATTTAGAATCTGCAAGATTATAGGATCATTTGTCAGGAAGAATGCCATCTAGAGTCCCTCTGAAGCCACGACAGACACAAGAACCCACCCTAGTTCAATCCAGAAAACAATGCACAGCAATATTTTCTCACTGTCTAAATCAGGCACCCGGAGGCATTGGCAAAAGAAAAAAAAAGGATTTACTGCAGACATTTTCATCTCTATCTGCTGATGTGAGCTTACTGTAGTAAAGTGTCTAATACTGATGTGTCTCCCGCAGAGCTGATTAACTGTAATGCATTTCTCTCCTTTGCTTTGATCACTGTGATGTTTCCTGTGTTGCATTTGCTTCGTGTCTGAAATTTTATGTCTCTCTATCTTTTCTTTCTCATTCTCACCTGGAATTATGCACATGCACATCTATACTGACAAATACACAATGGACTTAAAGCCTCAAAGGAGCAGATCCAGATTGTATCCTAAGTCTACATATTAGATGTATTCATCTACAGTGTTTTATGGCATATTATATTATATCCAGCATTAATCACAGAGTGCTGTCTTTTACTTTTTTCTTTGAGTATTTCTTTATTAATATATTTCTTTTTCATATTTTTTTCTCTCTACTTATTAATTCATTAATTATTTTAGTCATCTCTTCTGTTCCTAGTGGGGCTTTACTTAAAACAGAATATCTATCATATGCATATCTAATGGGCCTTTTGTACTATAACCTATAACAAGAAAATGTCCAGGTAGATTTTCTCTGTTCTCTGTTATTCTTTAACTGTTTTACTGATTTGAGCCTGGACATACAGTACGGCCCGACAGTTTAGACACACAAACAATCAGCTATGAGTAGAATAACTTGAAATTGGCTTGTTTTGCTAACACACAGTAGTTAGCTGTTAAGAGTGTAGGTATCCAGTTGGATGCCAAATTTAATTCAACTTTCAATTCTGCGCTTTAAGTAGCAACTCACTGCTCTCTGATACATACAGTACAGAGATGGGTGAAATGCAGAGCCCTTATTTCCCCTTGGGGATCAGAACAGTATATATATATATATATATACAGTATATATATCATCATCATCAACATTTTCTGTATCGCTTATCCAGTTCAGGGTCGGGGGGGTTGCTGGAGCCTATCCCAGCTATTATCAGGTGAGAGGCGGGGTACACCCTGGACAGGTTGCCAGTCTGTCACAGGGCCAACACAGAGAGACAGACAACCATTCACACTCACATTCATTCCTAGGGGCTATTTAGAGTGATCAATTAACCTAACATTAGGGCTGCATGGTGGCGTGGTGGTTAGAACTGCAGCCTCACAGTAAGAAGGTTGCTGGTTTGATTCCTGGCTGGGGAGGGGGTTTTGAACCATTCCAACTGTGGCCTTCCTGTGTGGAGTTAGCATGTTCTCCCCATGTATGTGTGAGTTCTCTCTGGGTACTCTGGCTTCCTCCCACCATCCAAAGACATGCATGTTTGGTTTTTATATATATATATTAGATAAAATAAATGAAAAAGCAAGATGACAAAAACTTCCAGCATAGAGAGCTGTAGGTTATATCTATGCCTTTACGGTGACCATGCCTTGACACCAACCCAGGAGAACATCCAGAATAGAATAGAATTTATTGTTATTGCACATGGGGAGCTACCAAATTTAGCAGCAGACATTTCAGGACATAGCACAGACATTTTAAGACATAAATCAAGATTGAAAATATAAAAAATATACAAGACTAAAAGAACAGGAGAGTGGATGCCTTGCAGAAAAACCAGTAGTGCAAGTCTGCTATGGCAACAGTATGAGGAAGTATGTAGGGCTGTCACAAACAACTATTTTGATAATCGATTAGTCACCGATTATTTTGTCTATTAGTTGACTAATCAAAAGAATGGACACTTTCTCACTGAATCTAATGGGTAAACATGTCCACACTTTTTACCAGTACGGTGTGTGTTTACTGTATATATGTCAATAAACTATTCAAGAAAAGCTGACCAGACAGAAAGGCAGACAAGCCAGTAAGTACAGTCGCAATTTTGAGAGGAAAAAAAAAGCTTAAAAACAATAAACAATTAGTCAATTATGAAATTAGTCGCATACTATTTTGATAGTCAACGATTAATTGACTAATCATTGCAGCCCTAGAAGTAGTAGGCCTGGTGTTGTGTGATCTGATTGACCTATAACAGCATGGGGGCAAAGGGGTCAAACAGGCAGTGGGCGGGGTGGTTGTGGTCACCTAGGATTGCTTTGAGATTTTTTTAGGTAGGGGGGATCTGGAGATGTCCTCCAGGAGGGGCAAGGGGCAGCCAATGATTCTCTGGGCTGTGTTTATGACCCTTTGCGCAGCCTTTCTGTCCTCTGCTGTGGAGCCTGGATACCACACACTCAGAGTATGTGAATGTCCTTTCCACAGAGCAGTGTTAGAAGGCCAACAGCAGCTTCTGGCTCAGGTTGCACTTCCTCGGGATGCGGAGGAAACGCAGCCACCATTTATGAGGAGAGGGATGTATGCGTGGCTGTTTCTCCTAAAGCCCGGAATGAGTTCTTTTGTTTTCTGGATATCAAGGGTCCGGTTATAATTTGAAGACCAACTGGACAGGTTGCTGATCTCCACTCTGTATGCCACCTTGTTAGGGTTCCAAGCCCGCGGAGCAGCGCAGAACCGTGTTGCAGAGCAACGCGGTTCCAGCACTCCAGCGTGCTGGAAACCTATTGTTTTTGCTTCGTTTTTAGGGTTCCAAGCCCGCGGAGCAGCGCAGAACCGTGTTGCAGAGCAACGCGGTTCCAGCACTCCAGCGTGCTGGAAACCTATTGTTTTTGCTTCGTTTTTTATTATTATTATTATTATTATTATTATTATTCTTCTCTGTGAAAACTCTCTGGGGAGCCAAAACTACACACGCTGTAATATAGTCACATATATAGGCTGGTACAAAAGTGGTTCATGTAGAAATTTAAGCGCAATGACACATGTCGGACACTAGGGGGCGCTATACCAGGGGGTAGTACGTTTTGGCCTCTAGCTCCCAAACCGCTTGGAATAAATTTATGGGACCTGGATCCACAGATTCCTTGGACCCTTCCGCATCTCCTGACGTAGGCCACGCCCATTTGCGCCTAGATAGATTTTTTGCTAGGGGGCGATATATGCAAAACCTATTTTTGTGAACTAGTCCTAGGATTTTTGCCCGATCAGGCTGAAAAATGTACCATATAAACTACAGACCAAGCCAAACAAACGTAAGGAAGCACTTTTTGAAAATATTGTTTTGTTACGAAGTTATGCGCAAACAAACATTTATGAAAACCTAGCTAAAAACTTAAAAGGCCATAACTCAAAAACGACAACACATAATTACAATTCCTTCAAAACTCCAGTGGGGAACTTGATTTTCTACAAATGTACTAAAGGAGGAAATTTTTCAAATCTAGGGGGCGCTGTTATCCTGATTTCTTTATATTGGGAAAACCGCTGTTCCGATCTGCATGCCGCACCCATGGTACGTAGATAGAGCCCCTGTGAGCATAATACTAAAAAATGGTTAGGATTGGACCACGTGGGCGTGTTTTATTAGCGATTTTGTAACCCAGGGGCGGAAATCAGCCGAGGGGCCCTGGACCGCTATTTTTCTTCCCCTGACCCAACAAAAATGGCCAGGGAGGCCAAACCAAAGGTGGATTTATATAGCCACTTACAGGGATGGTAGAAGAAAATGTTTGTGAAATTATGAAAGAGAAAAAACTCATGTCAGACACTAGGTGGCGCTATACCATTGGGTAGCACGTTTTGGCCTCTAGCTCGAAAACGGCTTGGAGTAAATTTAAGTGCCTTATATCCCCAGATTCCTTGGACCCTCCTGAATTTTATGACATAGGCCACGCCCATTTCCGCCTATAATTTTTTTTTGCTACAGTGCAAAGTATGCAAAACATTGTTTTTTTTACACGTCCTAGAGTTTTACCACGATCCAACTGAAAATTGTACCATACAAAGTAGATACCAAGATAAAAAGAGTGATCAGAGCGATTGTCGGAATTTTTTTCCATTGCGGAGTTATGCGTGTTGAAACATTTTACCAACGCTAGCTACATACTTCAAAGGCCATAACTTTAAAACCACATCAGATATTTCCATGAAACTCCTACACCAACAAGGGAATGTTATTCTCTACTCATGTAGCATAATGGAAATTTTTTAAATCTAGGGGGCGCTGTTACACTTTTTATATTTCACAAACGATTGATCAGATATGTATGAAACTCACTGTGTATATTCATATCATCACTCTGTGCTGATTCCTAGATGATGGTTATGATTGGACAAAGTGGGAATGTTTTATGAGTGGGCCATACTCCGATTTTCATTATTACATCATTAAAAGTCAGCTGTTTGTCCTAGACAGCCTAAATGTGATGGAGATATTCCTTTAATCATGCTGAACATTTGAATCCAGCCAACTATCACTCTAAATTTTTTTTCACAGGCTAAGTTTTTGTTGAAATATGCAAATTTGCGCAACACAAGGATTTCCATAACAGATAAATCTATAAAAAACAATCTTGTTACAGTTAATGTCAAGATATATCTCATGAATTCCAAGCAGTGTGGCAAAGATTTTTAATCCTGCAATATATCAATGTTGTCTAAAGTTCACGTCTGCATCTGTCCTGTTTGTCTTCATTTTTACATGGTTATGTCATTGATCATTTATGTATAGGGCTGTAACGATACCCGAATGGAAATAAAAATTGTGATCCTCAGAGCCACAAACCCATCTTGCAGTGAGAGAGGGCAGGATCGTGACACCTTCCAAGCCCAGTTCAGATGGTTTGAAACTTCTCAGATCACATCACATTGTTTCACTTTTTTCTCCATCAAGCTACAAACTCTTGGAAGCATCCAGTTTCTAATTAGACAACACATCTGTCTTAGAGTCACCAGGTACAGTGTTACACATGTTTTTTCCCTTGCAAGTCAAATGTAACTTGTTAGATTTCCAGGGGCACATAAACCTTCAATCGGGATGAGCCACTAACATGCATGCAGCTGGGGAGTGTGTGAATGAGGTGCGCGATGGCACATCCTCAGACACTGAGAACAGTGAAAGGACAGGAGGAGAAGATCCTGGTCGTGGTTGGCAGGCCAGACGCACGGACGTCCAGCTGGATGTTTAAATATTGATGTCTGATGTTCACCGCGGGATTTGTAGTGTGTTCGTTTTCATTTTTACATGGATAACACATTGATTATTCTAATTGAAGTATGTGGTCAGTCCTGCTGGAGCAAACATATCGCCACAGATGTGTGTGCATGTGCGAATGTGTAGGAACATCTGTTAAAACAGAAGTCCTATTGTATTGTAAGGCTTGTGGTGAAGTTTGAGAACAGAGGATCTGGAGTGGTTGGTGGCTGTTAGTTTTCTGTGAATGTTGGTCTACAACAAGGGTGTCCAGTGCTGGTCCTCGAGAACCACAATTCTGCAGGTGTTAGACATTTTCCTGAAAACTCACTCAACATTACCCAAACATCTGTTCTCGTGCAGATATTGCAATTGGGGAAATTAAGCTTCTGTTTCACAGGGGAGACCATATGCTGCTTCTAATCCCCTTACACTTCTTATTTTAGACACCAGCTACCCCATCCAGTTGAAATTTTAAAGATCAGATAAGTACAAGTTGAAAATCCCAGTTAAAGCTTTTTTCACAGAGATATTGCAATTGGGGAAATCAAGGTACTGTTGCACAGGGGAGACCAAAGACTGCTTTTTAACCACTTGATCATGAAACAGCTATATGAGTATTGGTTATATTTCAAGAAAATAACTGTAAAGAGAGAGTACTGTAAAAAACTCAAGTGGGCTACTGTCTATAACATAACTGAAGACAACAGGTTGTCATGCACATCACTATGTTAAACTACGGGAGGCGGGACAAGGTGAGGCAGGACCAGGGAAGGCGGGGCCAGGGAAGGCGGGGCCAGAGAAGGCGGTGCGTGGATGGGCTTGGAACCCGTGATAACTGCTTGCAGTTCTAGTTTATTAGGGTTCCAAGCCCGCGGAGCAGCGCAGAACCGTGTTGCAGAGCAACGCGGTTCCAGCACTCCAGCGTGCTGGAAACCTATTGTTTTTGCTTCGTTTTTTATTATTATTATTAGGGTTCCAAGCCCGCGGAGCAGCGCAGAACCGTGTTGCAGAGCAACGCGGTTCCAGCACTCCAGCGTGCTGGAAACCTATTGTTTTTGCTTCGTTTTTTATTATTATTATTATTATTATTATTATTATTCTTCTCTGTGAAAACTCTCTGGGGAGCCAAAACTACACACGCTGTAATATAGTCACATATATAGGCTGGTACAAAAGTGGTTCATGTAGAAATTTAAGCGCAATGACACATGTCGGACACTAGGGGGCGCTATACCAGGGGGTAGTACGTTTTGGCCTCTAGCTCCCAAACCGCTTGGAATAAATTTATGGGACCTGGATCCACAGATTCCTTGGACCCTTCCGCATCTCCTGACGTAGGCCACGCCCATTTGCGCCTAGATAGATTTTTTGCTAGGGGGCGATATATGCAAAACCTATTTTTGTGAACTAGTCCTAGGATTTTTGCCCGATCAGGCTGAAAAATGTACCATATAAACTACAGACCAAGCCAAACAAACGTAAGGAAGCACTTTTTGAAAATATTGTTTTGTTACGAAGTTATGCGCAAACAAACATTTATGAAAACCTAGCTAAAAACTTAAAAGGCCATAACTCAAAAACGACAACACATAATTACAATTCCTTCAAAACTCCAGTGGGGAACTTGATTTTCTACAAATGTACCAAAGGAGGAAATTTTTCAAATCTAGGGGGCGCTGTTATCCTGATTTCTTTATATTGGGAAAACCGCTGTTCCGATCTGCATGCCGCACCCATGGTACGTAGATAGAGCCCCTGTGAGCATAATACTAAAAAATGGTTAGGATTGGACCACGTGGGCGTGTTTTATTAGCGATTTTGTAACCCAGGGGCGGAAATCAGCCGAGGGGCCCTGGACCGCTATTTTTCTTCCCCTGACCCAACAAAAATGGCCAGGGAGGCCAAACCAAAGGTGGATTTATATAGCCACTTACAGGGATGGTAGAAGAAAATGTTTGTGAAATTATGAAAGAGAAAAAACTCATGTCAGACACTAGGTGGCGCTATACCATTGGGTAGCACGTTTTGGCCTCTAGCTCGAAAACGGCTTGGAGTAAATTTAAGTGCCTTATATCCCCAGATTCCTTGGACCCTCCTGAATTTTATGACATAGGCCACGCCCATTTCCGCCTATAATTTTTTTTTTGCTACAGTGCAAAGTATGCAAAACATTGTTTTTTTTACACGTCCTAGAGTTTTACCACGATCCAACTGAAAATTGTACCACACAAAGTAGATACCAAGATAAAAAGACTGATCAGAGCGATTGTTGGAATTTTTTTCCGTTGCGGAGTTATGCGTGTTGAAACATTTTACCAACGCTAGCTACATACTTCAAAGGCCATAACTTTAAAACCACATCAGATATTTCCATGAAACTCCTACACCAACAAGGGAATGTTATTCTCTACTCATGTAGCATAATGGAAATTTTTTAAATCTAGGGTGCGCTGTTACACTTTTTATATTTCACAAACGATTGATCAGATATGTATGAAACTCACTGTGTATATTCATATCATCACTCTGTGCTGATTCCTAGATGATGGTTATGATTGGACAAAGTGGGAATGTTTTATGAGTGGGCCATACTCCGATTTTCATTATTACATCATTAAAAGTCAGCTGTTTGTCCTAGACAGCCTAAATGTGATGGAGATATTCCTTTAATCATGCTGAACATTTGAATCCATCCAACTGTCACTCTAAATTTTTTTTTCACAGGCTAAGTTTTTGTTGAAATATGCAAATTTGCGCAACACAAGGATTTCCATAACAGATAAATCTATAAAAAACAATCTTGTTACAGTTAATGTCAAGATATATCTCATGAATTCCAAGCAGTTTGGCAAAGATTTTTAATCCTGCAATATATCAATGTTGTCTAAAGTTCACGTCTGCATCTGTCCTGTTTGTCTTCATTTTTACATGGTTATGTCATTGATCATTTATGTATAGGGCTGTAACGATACCCGAATGGAAATAAAAATTGTGATCCTCAGAGCCACAAACCCATCTTGCAGTGAGAGAGGGCAGGATCGTGACACCTTCCAAGCCCAGTTCAGATGGTTTGAAACTTCTCAGATCACATCACATTGTTTCACTTTTTTCTCCATCAAGCTACAAACTCTTGGAAGCATCCAGTTTCTAATTAGACAACACATCTGTCTTAGAGTCACCAGGTACAGTGTTACACATGTTTTTTTCCTTGCAAGTCAAATGTAACTTGTTAGATTTCCAGGGGCACATAAACCTTCAATCGGGATGAGCCACTAACATGCATGCAGCTGGGGAGTGTGTGAATGAGGTGCGCGATGGCACATCCTCAGACACTGAGAACAGTGAAAGGACAGGAGGAGAAGATCCTGGTCGTGGTTGGCAGGCCAGACGCACGGACGTCCAGCTGGATGTTTAAATATTGATGTCTGATGTTCACCGCAGGATTTGTAGTGTGTTCGTTTTCATTTTTACATGGATAACACATTGATTATTCTAATTGAAGTATGTGGTCAGTCCTGCTGGAGCAAACATATCGCCACAGATGTGTGTGCATGTGCGAATGTGTAGGAACATCTGTTAAAACAGAAGTCCTATTGTATTGTAAGGCTTGTGGTGAAGTTTGAGAACAGAGGATCTGGAGTGGTTGGTGGCTGTTAGTTTTCTGTGAATGTTGGTCTACAACAAGGGTGTCCAGTGCTGGTCCTCGAGAACCACAATTCTGCAGGTGTTAGACATTTTCCTGAAAACTCACTCAACATTACCCAAACATCTGTTCTCGTGCAGATATTGCAATTGGGGAAATTAAGCTTCTGTTTCACAGGGGAGACCATATGCTGCTTCTAATCCCCTTACACTTCTTATTTTAGACACCAGCTACCCCATCCAGTTGAAATTTTAAAGATCAGATAAGTACAAGTTGAAAATCCCAGTTAAAGCTTTTTTCACAGAGATATTGCAATTGGGGAAATCAAGGTACTGTTGCACAGGGGAGACCAAAGACTGCTTTTTAACCACTTGATCATGAAACAGCTATATGAGTATTGGTTATATTTCAAGAAAATAACTGTAAAGAGAGAGTACTGTAAAAACTCAAGTGGGCTACTGTCTATAACATAACTGAAGACAACAGGTTGTCATGCACATCACTAGATAACCTATCTTCATAGAGGGCTATAAATGACATTCTATGTTAAATTACGGGAGGCGGGACAAGGTGAGGCAGGACCAGGGAAGGCGGGGCCAGGGAAGGCGGGGCCAGAGAAGGCGGTGCGTGGATGGGCTTGGAACCCGTGATAACTGCTTGCAGTTCTAGTTATTATTATTATTATTATTCTCTGTGAAAACTCTCTGGGGAGCCAAAACTGCACACGCTGTAATATAGCCACATATATAGGCTGGTACAAAAGTGGTTCATGTAGAGATTTAAGCGCAATGACACATGTCGGACACTAGGGGGCGCTATACCAGGGGGTAGTACGTTTTGGCCTCTAGCTCCCAAACCGCTTGGAATAAATTTATGGGACCTGGATCCACAGATTCCTTGGACCCTTCCGCATCTCCTGACGTAGGCCACGCCCATTTGCGCCTAAATAGATTTTTTGCTAGGGGGCGATATATGCAAAACCTATTTTTGTGAACTAGTCCTAGGATTTTTGCCCGATCAGGCTGAAAAATGTACCATATAAACTACAGACCAAGCCAAACAAACGTAAGGAAGCACTTTTTAAAAATATTGTTTTGTTACGAAGTTATGCGCAAACAAACATTTTTGAAAAACTAACTAAAAATTTAAAAGGTCATATCTCAGAAACGACAACAGATAATTTCATGAGCTTCAAAACCCTAGTGCGGAACTTGATTTTCTACAAATGTACCGAAGGAGGAAATTTTTCAAATCTAGGGGGCGCTGTTATCCTGATTTTTTTATATTGGGAAAACCGCTGTTCCGATCTGCACGCCGCACTCAGGGTACGTAGATAGTGACCCTCTGAGCATATTTCTAGAAGATGGTTAGGATTGGACCACGTGGGCGTGTTTTATTAGCGATTTTGTAACCCAGGGGCGGAAATCAGCCGAGGGGCCCTGGACCGCTATTTTTCTTCCCCTGACCCAACAAAAATGGCCAGGGAGGCCAAACCAAAGGTGGATTTATATAGCCACTTACAGGGATGGTAGAAGAAAATGTTTGTGAAATTATAAAAGAGAAAAAACTCATGTCAGACACTAGGTGGCGCTATACCATTGGGTAGCACGTTTTGGCCTCTAGCTCGAAAACGGCTTGGAGTAAATTTAAGTGCCTTATATCCCCAGATTCCTTGGACCCTCCTGAATTTTATGACATAGGCCACGCCCATTTCCGCCTATAATTTTTTTTTGCTACAGTGCAAAATATGCAAAACATTGTTTTTTTTACACGTCCTAGAGTTTTACCCCGATCCAACTGAAAATTGTACCACACAAAGTAGATACCAAGAGAAAAAGACTGATCAGAGCGATTGTTGGAATTTTTTTCCGTTGCGGAATTATGCGTGTTGAAACATTTTACCAACGCTAGCTACATACTTCAAAGGCCATAACTTTAAAACCACATCAGATATTTCCATGAAACTCCTACACCAACAAGGGAATGTTATTATCTACTCATGTAGCATAATGGAAATTTTTTAAATCTAGGGGGCGCTGTAACACTTTTTATATTTCACAAACGATTGATCAGATATGTATGAAACTCACTGTGTATGTTCATATCATCACTCTGTGCTGATTCCTAGATGATGGTTATGATTGGACAAAGTGGGAATGTTTTATGAGTGGGCCATACTCCGATTTTCATTATTACATCATTAAAAGTCAGCTGTTTGTCCTAGACAGCCTAAATGTGATGGAGATATTCCTTTAATCATGCTGAACGTTTGAATCCAGCCAACTATCACTCTAAATTTTTTTTTCACAGGCTAAGTTTTTGTTGAAATATGCAAATTTGCGCAACACAAGGATTTCCATAACAGATAAATCTATAAAAAACAATCTTGTTACAGTTAATGTCAAGATATATCTCATGAATTCCAAGCAGTTTGGCAAAGATTTTTAATCCTGCAATATATCAATGTTGTCTAAAGTTCACGTCTGCATCTGTCCTGTTTGTCTTCATTTTTACATGGTTATGTCATTGATCATTTATGTATAGGGCTGTAACGATACCCGAATGGAAATAAAAATTGTGATCCTCAGAGCCACAAACCCATCTTGCAGTGAGAGAAGGCAGGATCGTGACACCTTCCAAGCCCAGTTCAGATGGTTTGAAACTTCTCAGATCCCATCACATTGTTTCACTTTTTTCTCCATCAAGCTACAAACTCTTGGAAGCATCCAGTTACTAATTAGACAACACATCTGTCTTAGAGTCACCAGGTACAGTGTTACACATGTTTTTTTCCTTGCAAGTCAAATGTAACTTGTTAGTTTTCCAGGGGCACATAAACCTTCAATCGGGATGAGCCACTAACATGCATGCAGCTGGGGAGTGTGTGAATGAGGTGCGCGATGGCACATCTTCAGACACTGAGAACAGTGAAAGGACAGGAGGAGAAGATCCTGGTCGTGGTTGGCAGGCCAGACGCACGGACGTCCAGCTGGATGATTAAATATTGATGTCTGATGTTCACCGCGGGATTTGTAGTGTGTTTGTCTTCATTTTTACATGGATAAGACATTGATTATTCTAATTGAAGTATGTGGTCAGTCCTGCTGGAGCAAACATATCGCCACAGATGTGTGTGCATGTGCGAATGTGTAGGAACATCTGTTAAAACAGAAGTCCTATTGTATTGTAAGGCTTGTGGTGAAGTTTGAGAACAGAGGATCTTGAGTGGTTGGTGGCTGTTAGTTTTCTGTGAATGTTGGTCTACAACAAGGGTGTCCAGTGCTGGTCCTCGAGAACCACAATTCTGCAGGTGTTAGACATTTTCCTGAAAACTCACTCAACATTACCCAAACAGCTTTTCTCGTGCAGATATTGCAATTGGGGAAATTAAGCTACTGTTTCACAGGGGAGACCATATGCTGCTTCTAATCCCCTTACACTTCTTATTTTAGACACCAGCTACCCCATCCAGTTGAAATTTTAAAGATCAGATTAGTACAAGTTGAAAATCCCAGTTAAAGCTTTTTTCACAGAGATATTGCAATTGGGGAAATCAAGCTACTGTTGCACAGGGGAGACCAAAGACTGCTTTTTAACCACTTGATCATGAAACAGCTATATGAGTATTGGTTATATTTCAAGAAATTAACTGTAAAGAGGGAGTACTGTGAAAACTCAAGTGGGCTACTGCCTATAACATAACTGAAGACAACAGGTTGTCATGCACATCACTAGATCACCTTTGTTCATAGAGGGCTATAAATGACATTCAATGTTAAATTACGTGAGGCGGGACAAGGTGAGGCAGGACCAGAGAAGGCGGGGCCAGGAAGGCGGGGCCAGGGAAGGCGGGGCCAGAGAAGGCGGTGCGTGGATGGGCTTGGAACCCGTGATAACTGCTTGCAGTTCTAGTTATTATTATTATTCTTCTCTGTGAAAAGTATCTGGGGAGCCAAAACTACACACGCATTAATATAACCACATATATAGGCTGGTACAGAAGTGGTTCATGTAGAGATTTAAGCGGAATGACACATGTCGGACACTAGGGGGCGCTATACCAGGGGGTAGTACGTTTTGGCCTCTAGCTCCCAAACCGCTTGGAATAAATTTATGGGACCTGGATCCACAGATTCCTTGGACCCTTCCGCATCTCCTGACGTAGGCCACGCCCATTTGCGCCTAAATAGATTTTTTGCTAGGGGGCGATATATGCAAAACCTATTTTTGTGAACTAGTCCTAGGATTTTTGCCCGATCAGGCTGAAAAATGTACCATATAAACTACAGACCAAGCCAAACAAACGTAAGGAAGCACTTTTTTAAAATATTGTTTTGTTACGAAGTTATGCGCAAACAAACATTTTTGAAAAACTAACTAAAAATTTAAAAGGTCATATCTCAGAAACGACAACAGATAATTGCATGAGCTTCAAAACCCTAGTGCGGAACTTGATTTTCTACAAATGTACCGAAGGAGGAAATTTTTCAAATCTAGGGGGCGCTGTTATCCTGATTTTTTTATATTGGGAAAACCGCTGTTCCGATCTGCACGCCGCACTCAGGGTACGTAGATAGTGACCCTCTGAGCATATTTCTAGAAGATGGTTAGGATTGGACCACGTGGGCGTGTTTTATGAGCGATTTTGTAACCCAGGGGCGGAAATCAGCCGAGGGGCCCTGGACCGCTATTTTTCTTCCCCTGACCCAACAAAAATGGCCAGGGAGGCCAAACCAAAGGTGGATTTATATAGCCACTTACAGGGATGGTAGAAGAAAATGTTTGTGAAATTATAAAAGAGAAAAAACTCATTTCAGACACTAGGTGGCGCTATACCATTGGGTAGCCTGTTTTGGCCTCTAGCTCAAAAACGGCTTGGAGTAAATTTAAGTGCCTTATATCCCCAGATTCCTTGGACCCTCCTGAATTTTATGACATAGGCCACGCCCATTTCCGCCTATAATTTTTTTTTGCTACAGTGCAAAATATGCAAAACATTGTTTTTTTTACACGTCCTAGAGTTTTACCCCGATCCAACTGAAAATTGTACCACACAAAGAAGATACCAAGAGAAAAAGACTGATCAGAGCGATTGTTGGAATTTTTTTCCGTTGCGGAATTATGCGTGTTGAAACATTTTACCAACGCTAGCTACATACTTCAAAGGCCATAATTTAAAAACCACATCAGATATTTCCATGAAACTCCTACACCAACAAGGGAATGTTATTATCTACTCATGTAGCATAATGGAAATTTTTTAAATCTAGGGGGCGCTGTTACAATTTTTATATTTCACAAATGATTGATCAGATATGTATGAAACTCACTGTGTATGTTCATATCATCACTCTGTGCTGATTCCTAGATGATGGTTATGATTGGACAAAGTGGGAATGTTTTATAAGTGGGCCATACTCCGATTTTCATTATTACATCATTAAAAGTCAGCTGTTTGTCCTAGACAGCCTAAATGTGATGGAGATATTCCTTTAATCATGCTGAATGTTTGAATCCAGCCAACTATCACTCTAAAAATTTTTTCACAGGCTAAGTTTTTGTTGAAATATGCAAATTTGCGCAACACATGGATTTCCATAACATATAGATCTATAAAAAACAATCTTGTTACAGTTGATGTCAAGATATATCTCATGAATTCCAAGCAGTTTGGCAAAGATTTTTAATCCTGCAATATATCAATGTTGTCTAAAGTTCACATCTGCATCTGTCCTGTTTGTCTTCATTTTTACATGGTTATGTCATTGATCATCTATGTATAGGGCTGTAACGATACCCGAATGGAAATAAAAATTGTGATCCTCAGAGCCACAAACCCATCTTGCAGTGAGAGAGGGCAGGATCGTGACACCTTCCAAGCCCAGTTCAGATGGTTTGAAACTTCTCAGATCACATCACATTGTTTCACTTTTTCTCCATCAAGCTACAAACTCTTGGAAGCATCCAGTTACTAATTAGACAACACATCTGTCTTAGAGTCACCAGGTACAGTGTTACACATGTTTTTTTCCTTGCAAGTCAAATGTAACTTGTTAGTTTTCCAGGGGCACATAAACCTTCAATCGGGATGAGCCACTTACATGCATGCAGCTGGGGAGTGTGTGAATGAGGTGCGCGATGGCACATCTTCAGACACTGAGAACAGTGAAAGGACAGGAGGAGAAGATCCTGGTTGTGGTTGGCAGGCCAGACGCACGGACGTCCAGCTGGATGATTAAATATTGATGTCTGATGTTCACCGCGGGATTTGTAGTGTGTTCGTTTTCATTTTTACATGGATAAGACATTGATTATTCTAATTGAAGTATGTGGTCAGTCCTGCTGGAGCAAACATACCGCCACAGATGTGTGTGCATGTGCGAATGTGTAGGAACATCTGTTAAAACAGAAGTCCTATTGTATTGTAAGGCTTGTGGTGAAGTTTGAGAACAGAGGATCTGGAGTGGTTGGTGGCTGTTAGTTTTCTGTGAATGTTGGTCTACAACAAGGGTGTCCAGTGCTGGTCCTCGAGAACCACAATTCTGCAGGTGTTAGACATTTTCCTGAAAACTCACTCAACATTACCCAAACAGCTTTTCTCGTGCAGATATTGCAATTGGGGAAATTAAGCTACTGTTTCACAGGGGAGACCATATGCTGCTTCTAATCCCCTTACACTTCTTATTTTAGACACCAGCTACCCCATCCAGTTGAAATTTTTAAGATCAGATGAGTACAAGTTGAAAATCCCAGTTAAAGCTTTTTTCACAGAGATATTGCAATTGGGGAAATCAAGGTACTGTTGCACAGGGGAGACCAAAGACTGCTTTTTAACCACTTGATCATGAAACAGCTATATGAGTGTTGGTTATATTTCAAGAAATTAACTGTAAATAGGGAATACTGTGAAAACTCAAGTGGGCTACTGCCTATAACATAACTGAAGACAACAGGTTGTCATGCACATCACTAGATCACCTTTATATATGACATATATAAATGACATTCAATGTTAAATTACGTTAGGCGGGACAAGGTGAGGCAGGACCAGAGATGGCGGGGCCACGGAAGGCGGGGCCAGAGAAGGCGGTGCGTGGATGGGCTTGGAACCCGTGATAACTGCTTGCAGTTCTAGTTTTTTTTTTTAGTTACCCCACCCAAACGGGCGCCCCCCATATATTTAAATTTTACATTTTGGGGGGGGGCACCCGGGGCCCAAAAATTTTTTTCCCCGAAAAAACCCTTTTTGGGGGAGAGAGGGAGGGGGAAAAACCCTCCTGACTACAGACACGAGGGCTTGGGGGTCTGTAGTCATTGAGGCAGTCTATGGAGGATTTGGTTTGTCAGGAATGATGTCATCTAGAGTTGAAGAAGCTGTTTAGCTGGCAGTGTTCTGTTGGCTGTGGTGGTTGGGCTCTGGCTTCCCTGGTTGGTCAGGGCCTGGATTTACCTCCACATCTGCTGAGGACTGCATCATGGAGGTGGGTGTGTATTTTTCTCCTGTGGGCCTGCTTTGCCTGGTGGGTGACCCTTCTCAGGTCCTGGCTTTGCTGTACAAGGTGCTGTCACCTAACCTGAAGGTAGAGTTGCGGGCTTTGCTTCGGGCCTTGGACTTCAGCTGTCATCCAGGGTTTCCTGTTTGGGAAGCCTCGGATTCATTTGTCCAAAATGTGTGCCTCCTGCTCCAGTTGGTCAAATACTCTCCAGTCTGTGCAAGCAAAGCAGTCCTGTAGGTTGGGGAGGGGCTTTGTCTGTTTCCTGATGGGGGGTGTAGGCCAGGATGAGTAGCAGGGAGAGGTGGTCAGACTATCCATGGTGGGGGAGGGGGTCCATTCTGTGGGTATGTTGATGTTGTTAGAGACACGGTCAAGAGTAATTTACCCCCTGGTTACACACTCTTGACATGGTGGTGGAGTTTGGGGAAAACACTCATTAACAGGCTCACAAAGAACTGGAATGAGGAGGTCAATTAATATGAATCTGAACTAAAACATGCAGGGCAGTGGTATTCAAGGACTAACATTGAGATATGCTGGTCTACACTTAAGGGCCTTTCACTCATCTTCGGCATCATTGATGTGCATAATTATGTTTTTTTTCAGAGATCTTAGAGATGCATAGCCTGGCACAGCAAATGGAGTAGTGGCACTTGAGACGATTGGGTCAGTGTTAAGCAGTATAACCAACGTGTGGCCAATGAAAAGAACAAAGATGAAACTATCCTCAAAGACCACAGCAGCCTACTGCTCTTCCTTTTTTATGTCTTTTTCTGAGAATGTACACTATCATGGTCTCCTCCATTGTCACCATGTTCACTGATGTCTGATATGGACATCAGGGGTCGGTTTCATCAAGCAGGTTTAATGAAAACCCTGGGATTGTTTAACCCTGAAATTAGGGAAACTGAGTTTTCCGTTTCACAAAGGTAGGTAACTCAACCCAGGGAAGGAGGTGTAACTCTAGCCTGTTTCACAAAGAGGGGGAACTTAAGCGCTCGGTCAGTTACCATAGTAACAGACTCTTTGAAACTAACGTGGTCGGGAGCAGGTTAATGTGGAGAAACCTTGAGTTTCTTGCTGTCTCCGCCCACTTTCAGCCACACTCGCTGTTTAATTTCCTCATTCATTCATTCATTCAGTCAGCGGCGAGTTTTGGCTGCTGCCGTCTCGAATGAAACAAATAAATTAGAGTTGGTAGGATACAGACGTGTCCTTTCCATAAGGATTTCATGGATGAATATGCAGCATGACTGCGTGGAGAGTTAAACATTCGGAGATCGTTATCAGACCACAGTTCTTTCATTTCCCTACAGTTGTCATTTCTGGCGTTAGTTTCACATAACACATTCACATTTTTTTCTTATTACAAGCAAAAAAAAAATCTCTTTTTTAAACTTATTTTAAGAGTGGTCAAGATTTTTTTGCTTGCAATAAGCAAAAATATTCTGCCAATGGGACAAGCAAAATTTTCTTGATAAGATTTCTTGAAATAAGATGCATTGCCTCAAAACAAGATCTTATATCTTACTGAAATGTTTGACTTTAAGTAATTTTCTTATTTTGAGTGTGATGAGATATTTTGACTAGAAATTAGAAAGAAATACTTGCTAAGATCTGAGTTTTTGCAGTGTACTGACTGAATGGCTCACAGTACAGGTACGATGGAACATGGATGCTAGTTAAGCTGTCAATAGGGGGCGCGTCAGTATGTACGTTTACATGGACAAATAATTCATCTATCCGATTGAAATTTTTCCGATCCGATTGGTTGTATTTACTTGATGGACAGATATGTTTGTAATGCTTCTGACATGAGCAATGGCTCCTAGTTCGTAAGAAGAGGGGTTTTCTTTTTTTTTAAATGTACAATCTTTTGACAATCGAAATGCTCATAATCAGTAACTCTTTAAGTGGGGACTAAAAGTACAGCCATATCTCGAGTCGGTACTGGACCCGCGGCTGAAGCACATAATCATGAACGGATCCAGTATTTATCCGGGGCAAGGGTGCAGGTGCACAGTCCTGTTTTGCTTCTGCCGTCTTCCCTGAATCTGCCAAGTCACGCAGCCCCCATGTGGTTGAAGCATGCACAGAGACAATATTCCACAGAAATGATTAGAATGAGTGTTTACATGGTCATTTTTTTCTGCTAATCAGATTGTAAAAAGGTTTAAACCACCCCTCTTAATCAGATTGAAAATTCTTTCCGATCGAGGCCGAATGGATCAGCTGACTTGTTTACATGAGGTTTTTGTCATCCTGATTAGCGTTCGATCGGATCAAAATTGTGCCATGTAAATGTAGCTTCTGAGAAAACTCATAAAAGTTCAGTTGTGGGCCTCTCAACCACAATTCAAATTGAGTGTCATGGTTTTTATAGAATTTTCATTTATTATTACTTTAGTCAATTTCAACTTATTTCACTAACAGCTGATTTTTTTTTTTTTTTTTTTTTTGTCCGTCTTTAATTGGAGGGCATGAATTATTTTGAGGACGACTCTATGTACAAACACAACCATCTTCTCTCTTCTCACTGTGTTTAGCTGACATAAACTTCGTACTGTTGGACAATATATCCATTTCCTCATCAGAGAACACCCCTGTGTCTGACTGATCTTATTTTATGGGGCGCTGATTGCCATGTGGTCTGACATCTTCAGGTGGAGAATAGTCTGGGTCTTCTACATCTGAGATGTCAGATCCTGAATCAGTTCATCTCATCCGTCCAGGATCTTTGTCGGGCAAGGTACTCAGGAATCCTAGCTGGCCTTCTAGAAGCCAGTGGAAAATAAGATCATTTGAAGATATAGTATTACTTACATGCAT
>JALJCO010002017.1:0-11020 GCA_023101725.1 Atherinomorus stipes | reverse complement strand
TATATATATAAATATATGTATATATATATATATATATATATATATATATATATATATATATATATATAATAACATATATATCTATATATATCTATATATATATACATATATACATACATATTATATATATATATATATATATATATATATATATATTTACAGTATATACATATAAGTGTTGCAATAATCCAGCTGAGTAGTTCTAAAGGCACAGATTATTGTTTGTTTCAAAGTGCTAGAAAGGGCTTCATTTTGGCCAGTTAGCCTCAGGTGAAAGAAGTTAGATTTAACAATTGACCGAATCTGGGTTTCAAGCTTCATCTAGATCCATTTTAAAACCAAAGTTCACAATCTCTGTTTTACAAAATGACTTCAAAGTGCCAAAATGTACGGGGAGAAATACAAGCAGAACAGAGTCCAAACACCGTCACCTCAGTTTTAGATTCATTAAATTTAAGAAAATCATGCACATTTTCGTTAAAGGAACAAAATCAATGTACAAGAGGATTCGTATAGTTGAACACAGCATTTATACAGATTCTCAGATCTGTGTGTGTGGTTTTGTGTCTTTTTACGCCTTAAACATGAATTCAGAAACAAAATATTGAAACTAATTCAAATGTAGTTTCCTTTAAAAAAAGAAACTTTAAGTAACAAGCTGTTCTTTGTATTTTGTCAAAGTACAGAGCTGCTTTAATCAAGCTGTCAACACTGTAATAATCTTGTCATTCAACAGTTAACTTCATTAACCCTCCTGTTGTCCTCATTTTCTGTATACACCCTATGTCCTCCGGGTCAAAATGACCCGTCGTCATTAAACCCCCAATATAAGCAGTTTAATTTAATTTTAAACACAAAATATTATATTGCTTGAAGAAACAACTTAACATTCACCACAAATTGTGTGAATACTTCTGTTTTTTCCTCGTCATCTGGCGGAAAACTGTATTTTATTGAAGACACCACTACCATTGTCAGTTGTATTATTGTTTCCTGTATAGGTGGTAAGTAATATTTGTATAGTATTTCTATAACAGAAATGTGCAAAAAGGAGTTTTTAATGCATTTTTCATTCATCCCAATGAGTCAGTTTTTTTTTTTGAACATGTTAACCAAACAACAAACATTTCATTCAACAGCACATGTAGGGCAATATACAAGTGCACAGCCTTTGCAGATAAATTTCTTACACCTGTAGCACACAGTATGTGTTTTACAGTCCTTCTTTGTAGGGCAAAACTGACACCTCTTCTAGGGCTGGGCGATAAGGACCAAAAGTCATATCTCGATATATTTAGGCTGAATATCGATATACGATATATATCTCGATATTTTTATCGCAAGGTGAGATCAAATATTTTGTTACAGTCAGAGCCAAATATGACATTACAAGTAGTTTAATTTAACCAGACCGGATGAAATAATGCTCAGCTGTTCAAAGAATGATCAAATGTAAACAGAAATACTGTATAATACTGTATGTAATTATACTCGCAGATGCAAGTAAGGAACATTACACAGAATTAAATGTAACAAACCCTAGTAACGTCAGCATTTATATACAAAGACAAAACAAACACACATTGAACTCCATATCTCGATATGGGCGATATGGTCCAATTCCATATCTCATTTGAAAATATATCGATATATTTTTCATATCGATATATCGCCCAGCCCTAACTTCTTCGTCTTGCTTGCCCCAGCTTGGGCAGCGGCTGTGACAGCTGGCTCCTCAGGTCGATCAGGAGATGTGGCACTCTGAATAGCTTTCACAACTGCTGCAGAGGCTTCTGTGCGGGGGACATGCTTCCTTCTTTCAATAAGCGGGGTTACAAGCGCCTTTCCGAGCTGCTCCAGGAACACCCTCCTCTTGTTCGCTTACTAGACATGATCTCTCTCCAAATTTCAAATGCATTGTAGGAGGAAACATCAATGATGTTGTGGAAGATGACCAGGGGCCAGCGGCCGTCATCCTTCTGCAGCTGTAGGTTCCAATCACCTTATCCAGGTTGTCCACACCTCCTTTGTTGCAGTTATAGTAAAGGATGATGGTTGGCTTCTTGTCCTCACAATCACTAATGTCAGCATCTGTGTGCAGGGTGCTACTGATTGATCTGAGACTAAACTAAAACATTCTCGCATTCTGTGGCGTGAAACTACCTCTGTGACTTTGATTTCAACTGAATTTGACTGACGGGTCATTTTGACCCGAAGGACATCTTTGTACCTTTTTTTGTACAGCTTACATGAAAGTGTGACTAAAGGCAACAGTTCACTTTTTCTAATGTTTGGGTCAATCTAGAAAAAAGTCATGAAATTTCAAGTTGAAAAAATATTGTTTAGGGGATTTTTTGTAAGTTTTTAACACAGTGACGGGTCATTTTGACCCGAGGACAACAGGAGGGTTAACAGGCAGTATTCATCACCTTAAATGACTTTGAAAGCACAGACTGATAAACCTACAAAACAGAAAAACAGGAAAAATAACACTTGCAGAGGCTTCGATAAATGACTCAGAAAATGTTCTGGTAAAAGCTCCTTTGACATCTCCATCTTGTAAATTGTAATAGCCCATTATGAATGTTTGCAGCTGAGCCGGGAGCACCGTCGCCAGTCTGCAGAAGATTCTTGTTGAAAGTCTGTGATGTAATTGAGAGTGACGTGTTTTTCTTCAAGTGCAGCAACATTTTTTTCTTTTTTACCTAAAATGAAACCTGATGCTGTTAAATGCTGAGTCTTTTATTATCTGTGCACCATCACTTTCACCTTACCGATCTTGCACCTGCAGGTCACCATACTGTGGTGTTTTTGAGTTTCATTCCCTAGATTTTATTCCTTCTTTAAAGAAAACTCCTTATTTTTCTAAACTCTGTGCCAGTCTTTATTTATTTTTGCGGCTGGCTGTGAGACCTACCTGATATCTTCATAAAGAGTTTTTCTGTGGAGACTGGACCTGAGTGATGGCTGGTTTGAGGTGTCCGTGGACTGAGAAAATTCTCTGTAGCTGGAGTGCTTCAGCTGGACTCTGCCACTCTGTCAGAACTTGTTTATGTTGTTTTGAGTTAGTTTATCGAATTTTGTGGTAATTCCTGCAGGGGAAAGCTCTGGAGTTTGTAGTGGACAACACTTCACAGCCTAAAACCTGATATAACATCAAAGACTTGGCAGGTTAGGAAGGTCCTTTTTGAGGTCAGTATCAGTATCCCCAGCTGTATTCTTGTTTCCAAATCTGGATCTAATCAAGATTGACCAGACGGGACATTCATGTTATTTTCCTGGCTGGGAACATCACGGGTCCGTATGGCGGCTGCGCCATCCTACTCCCTTTTGTAATAGCATGTGTTTGGCACCCATGACCCCATCTAGAGTGAACTGACTGTCCTTCCACTGGTTGACTTGTTAATAGACCTTTTTCACACTTCCTTGTTTTTTGACTGGAAATATGCAACGGGCGAGGATCTTTGCTTCCGACAACATCGTCTCAAGCTGGAAAGTTAAGCCACTGCAGCACCGGGCTGTTTTTCTTTTGCTCTGAAGCAGTCCTACGCCCATTTCCAGGAGTTTTCAACATCCATCAATGACAGACATTAATAGGGACGGAAAACCGAAGGGTCATAAAACGCCGAGTCATTTTGACACGACAGCCGTGAGCACAGGCTGTTATACTGGATGTGACCGCATCGATCTCTGCTGGAAATCTTTCATAAGGTCAGAGAGCAAAAATAAAATAGAATAAATAAATAAAATAGAATGATGTCCTCAACTCTTGCCTCAGTCCTGAGTTCCTGTTTTCATCTATCAGTGTTAAAGTAGAAGAAAAGAGTTTTTGTATTTTTGTCCTTGCATGCATGGAGATAGTTTAACTGTGTTGTGTGAAGTCGTGTCTGCTGTCATCTGTGTTACAACAACATTTCGTCTCAGAGTTATTGACCGAGGAATTCCGAATCTGTGAATATCTTTCCAACTTTACCTCAGTGTCATCTGTGGATCTTCATGGTGGACTGTGCTGAACAGCAGCACATGAAGCTGCTTTGTAGCTGTGGATTCATGTTCTCACGTATGTTATAATGAGACGAGGCAGTTCGGGTCCAGTAAAAGATCGCTGCCTAGTCTCAGCCTCTCATTATAACATACCTGAAAACATCAGTTATGTTACAATACATGTATGTTACTCAAAGCTACAACAGAAGCATAAAAGCCACGAAACATACAGAATATTTTTTTATTTTATTTCAAACTCAGAATGAACTACAATATCTATTGCTGTTAAACACGTTACAACAATATTCTACCATCTGTGATCCTTATTTTGTTCACAATCATTTTAAAGCAATAATTTTGAAAAATGAAAGTGATCACGGAAGTTTGACCAAACCTATATGTGTAATCTTTAAAAAGAAAAAAAGCATTATTTCAGCAGAGGTGGTAATTTAGGACATTAATACGACATTATGCACGTACTGGATGCATTAATAACACCTGCATGGTCACGTTTTATTTCCTGTCAATGTCATCTGGAGCGGCTCTGCAAATTTCATACTAATCTGATGCTTTCTGATATCAGAAATGATGAATAATCGCTAGAAAACCTCCTCTAAAAACATTCAGTTTCAGACGTGACTGAATTACATTTAAAGCAACCCTTACTGATCTTGCATTTCAGAAAGCACAGCAAGATTATTTGAATATAAACAGTCCCGCCTCACTCCTAAGACACACCCCCTTATCCTCTCTGCCTCCCAATGCAGAAGCAAAGGTCTGACAGGCAGGTCCCTCGGCCAATCCTAGGGGTGCACCCTACTTTAAGAATTGGTTGGAGTTTTCATTGAATATTTAGAGATTGAAATCATATTTTATTTTGATTAATGGGAGTTAGAGACTGTTTGGGATCAGTAATGTCTTTAAAGACATAAAAAGTAGTTACTCATAGTCCAGTCATAGCTACACCTGAGACCACTGATCCACTCACAGGTAAAAACATCTTTATGTCTGGGAGAATTTTGGCCACTAACGGCCACCATACATTCACTACAGTGCTTAGAACAGGGGATTATCACGCTTCCATGTTCCGGTTTCTGGAACTTGTTGAATTTGGCCATTTCCTCTTCTGGGCCAGTTCGACAATAGCTTAATCCAATGTCACTGCTCTGTTCCACTTTGTAAATCGAATAAACATCGCCACCCTACTTAAGTTTTCATGGATTCCCGACTGAAGTGATGCTAAGGAAGAAGTGGGTCAAAGCGATTCGCCGGGGTGAAGGGCCGAACTTGATAATAAAACTAGACAGCACATTTGTTTGTAGCCGATGATGACGATCATTTCAATGATGCAGACTACACAGCTGGCGTTAGCAGGCTAGCGTTAGCAGGCTAGCGTTTGCTGACGTGCCTAACTTTAAGTGTCTGAAAACACACAAGCATCTGAAAATCAGGTCTGTACCCTCCCGTTTCCAGTGGATCAACTGGGACTGCCAAGAAAGGAGACGGCTTATAAAAGAGCATTTTCACAGATTTTGTGTATCAGGCGAGGACATTGTCTCTTCACGTAGCAGCAGCTGCACGTCACCTCTACTGGGTGAACTTCATGGCCTAAGCCAGTTTTTCTTTTCTAATGCTTTATTGATAATAAAGGCCTAAGATCTGATTTCCAGATGCTTGTGTGTTTTCAAACGCACAGTTGAGCACATCAGCTAACACTAGCCTGCTAACGCCAACTGTTGTGTCTCACCAGCTACAAACAAACGTGCTACCTTGTTTTATCATAAATTTCGGAGACTTTTATAAGCGGTCTCCTTTCTTGGCAGTCCCTAGTTGATCCACTAGAAACGGGAGGGAACAGACCCGATTTTCAGATGCTTGTGTGTTTTCAGACGCACAAAGTTAGGCATGTCAGCAAACGCTAGCTGGCTAACGCTAACCTGCCAACACCAGCTGTGTGGTCTGCATCATTGAAGTGCCGGCTACAAACAAACGTGCTGCCTTGTTTTATTATAAAGTTCAGCCCTTCTTCCCAGCAAATCACTTGATAGGTTTATTATGATGATGACACTGTGACGCTGCTTCCCATTGCACTGACTAGGTTGTACCTCTTCTCTGCGTAGTTCTGCGTGTGTTTGTATGATCTGATGATATTTAAGCCACCTGCAGGTCTTCCTGTAGGGGATTGCTAGTTTGGTTTTCCAACAGAGACCATGACAGTTGTTTAGGGATTTCTGTACAGATGCAGTGAACTGTGTAAGTGGATCCATGTTTTCTCTCCTCTCTCTCCCTCTCTCTCTCCTTTTCCTCACTTCTTTCTCTCTGTTCCATTTTCTATCATTGCTTCTGTTAACTTTCATTTTTCCTTGTCAGGCCCAGTAGTATGGTATAGAATGCTGTTATAGACAAATGTTTAAATAAAGAAATAAAATGAATAAACAGGATATCAAGGGGAGCCTTGTGTTCATAAAGCTCCCCTTGGTAAAAGCAAAACTGTTCAACACAATAAAACAACCAGATCCCCATTCTGCTGCTGCCATGCTGGACAGGACAAAGAAAAAAAAAAAAAAAATAAAAAAATAAGAAAAAAACAAAAAAACACATAAGTTAACTAAATTATGTTTTGCAAGAGCATCCATTAGCCTAGGCTAAGAAATAAATCTAGAGATGAGAAAAAAAAATATTTGAAATAAAATACAATTTTCAGTTGTTCTGGAAAAAATTTGGCCCCAGGCCAAACTTAGGTGCCAATCCCTGATATATCATATGTATTGTGTTGCATTAGGTGTATATTTTATGTATTGTCACTCATGGAAATTTGAAGACCCCAGGAAGAATAGCTGCTGCTTTGCAAAAGCTAATGGGGATCTTAATTAACTGAACTAAACTAAACTTATCAAAGACTATTAAATCTTTTCATTTTTTTAATGACACTGCGAGCAGATTCAGATACAGTAGGTAATTAGAGGCAACTTGACCAAATTATTTGAATAACAGGCAAGACTCGGCTGTTACACCCATAAAAATAGAACGTTCGAGGGCATAATACTAAAAATAGACAGCTATGAAAGCTATAGCCATCAAAGACCTCCAAGCAGCCTTCAGATTTATTCACCACAGACAAAAGGTGAGGATTTTCTACAGGAGATTTGTTGATTTCTTGTTCTTTCTATGTGCGGCACACTGTGTTTACATGTAATGAAATGTGCTAACTAAATGAAACTGCCACTGATGTTCTACTGGAGAAATAAAATGGTGCTTTGAATTACTGTAAAGAAACATCAATTATGTGTTGCTAAGAATAATGCATCAAACATACTGTATGTTACAAGGCAGAATGTTTGGCCTGCATTACTGACAGATTTCAGGGTTTCTGGGTCAGTGGTGTCCGCTCACAGCCTTTCATCTGCAGCCTTTCCCTCTGGATTACAACCCCTTCCATCATTTCATGTATAGATAAACATGTTATTGCTTTTGTGCATCTGTCCTTCTTAACAAACCATGATGAGTACTTCATTTTTCTTGAACGTGGAAGTGTCTTTTGTTTTAGCTGTTAAATGCAGATGCTTATGAAAATGCTACAATACTTTTTCTTTTTTTAACTGTGGGGAAGCTTTCACAGGAGTAGAAGGTGGTGAGGAGAGCCACTTCTCCCCCATTCTTGCATAGCAAATACCAAAGAGGTAGTTTTATTTTAGACATATGGCCTCATTTTAGCCAGGGTACTGTTTATCAGTGGAGACACTTTCAAAATATTTCATCTTGTTATTCTAGTTGCAGGAGGTCACTGATGCTAATGTTCTCGTAAGAAACATGAATTCCACACTAGGCTGTTATAAAAACAATCTTATCCACTTCACAGAACTACCGAGGCAGATCAGCAATAATGCAACACTATCACGTACCGTCTTCTTCCGCTTATCCGGGATCGGGTCGCGGGGGCAGCTGCCTAAGCAGAGAAGCCCAGACCTCCCTCTCCCCGGCCACAGCCACAAGCTCATCTGGGGGATCCCAAAGCGTTCCCAGGCCAGCCGGGAGACGTAGTCCCTCCAGCGTGTCCTGCATCTCCGTGCCTGGAACACCTCACCAGGGAGACGTCGAGGAGGCATCCTGACCAGATGACCGATGCAAACACTGTTTGACCATTTTAAACTAAACAAACGCATAAAAACACATATACAAACGATAACGGACTGACATCCATGTATTGGGTTAGCTGTGCACACTGTGATTGGCTCATCACGCTTGGAGGCGTGGTTTAGCCATACGTCAATTCCTATTGTACTAGCATTAGCATCCTGAAACTATAACAGGATGAAACGTGTTAAAACTGTCCACTGATAGACAGTATCCTGGCTAACTTGAAAATAAGGCCTATGTCAAAATTTCTGAACCACCTTTTTAAGGTGTGAACGCAGACTGAAAACATATTCTAGGACTCCTCATTTCACAGTAAATAAAGTTAACCTGTAAATTCAAGACCACACCTTTCATCACATTTTTAATTTAAATCCACAACCAACATTCTCTCTTCTTCACTTGTCTTCTTCCCCATCCACCCTCTATTTATCTATCTACCTCAGGGCTGTCTAATTTGGGGCACGGGGGCCAAAGTTGGCCCGCCAGTGATTATTTTCGACGCACTGCAAATTGTCATTCTTTTCAAAATGATGATTTTAGGAGTAATGTGAAAAGTTAATAATAATGAAGTAATATTTAGTTATTGTTGCACTTCCCCTACTGACCACAATGACCATTGCATTACATTGTGGAAAGGGGTTGCACTGTGATCACCATGATCACAGAATAAGGCCTCATTTACATTGTCAGTAAAATGTGACCCAATTCCAATTTTTTTGCTGTCATGTGACTCACATCAGATCTGCTTTTTGACCATGTAAACAGGAAAAAGACACATGCATTCGGATCTGTTGAGATCATATATAGGCCTCATTCATAAGTAGAAATAAATCGGATATCAATCAGTTATGTGACAATGCGACTGCAGTGTAAGCAGCAGATCGGCTTTTCTTACACATGCGTTCCACACGTCATTAAATCTGCGACGATTTAGCTCATTTTTGGGGCACTATTAAGATGTGAGCAGTGGTTAAATGCGAGAATGGAGGCCCGACAGAGAACGAGAGATGAGGAGGAAAGTGAGTGTGGGAGGCCATCACCATTCCCACATTCCTCCACTCCGACATGGGTCCCCAATTTTTGAAATGGCAATTGTCATTCTGATAATTTTTTCATTCTATGGTCGGAATGATGGTATTTGAAAAAAATAAAAAAAACATCCCACCATTCCGATGATTTTTAAAGCCTCCCTCCTCCCCCAGCATTCAGATTTTTTAGGTGCTTTTACAGGAGACGGACTCCACAACCTCGCAAACCAACTCAATGATCTGTTCCTAAAATGAAATGGGAAATATAATCTGCCTCCACGTATCAAATGCAACTCGGCTGGTCTGAAGCATGTTAGATTCATGTCTGAATCTCAGATCACTGACTGAAGCACAAACACAGTCAGTTACTGGAAGGAAGTCTCCACAGAGCCGTGCGTCCTCATGCCCGCTGGCATCATATGCAACATTGATAACTGCAGTTACAGATATCAGTGACGGCGCTGCAGGTGACACCTGAAGTCACCGACTAATTCCTGAAGTCACTGACTAATTCCAGCCAGAACATGTGAATGGTTTTCAGTCTCCTTCATGCTGTACAGGGAAGTGCATTTATGCATTATGCACGTCACATAAACTCTTTTATCTCCAGACACGCTGCGGGTCGTCCAGGTTCAGAGAAATATTGGTTCAGAATGAAGCCGAATTATCCAGATTAACGAGCTCCATTAGATCTGTTTAAATCTGATTTCTGGGAAATTAATCAGAACACACAAAGAAATCACCAGCGCGCTCGCTCTCGGCATCATTTAAAAAGCAACAGGAGACGATTGAAGCCCACTACTGTTACTATATCTAAATCTTGTGATTTTTTTTCTATTGTAGATCAGTAATCTAACTATTTCCCATCATTGGATCCGTCTGGTATCCTTGTTTGTTTGTAAGCAAGCGCTTGATGTGGGTAGCCTACAGTTTTGTAAACACTAAGTACGCATGTGGGGTGTTTCAAATGAAACGATGGTGTAATCTCGAGAAATCCAATATGGGTCACTTTATAAAATATGTGTAACCACACATTTAAAACATTGGATTTAGGCACCAAATCCGATCTGGGCATCAAGACCTGACAGTGTAAATGTAGCCGAAGTGAGAGGATGCTAGAGTCAAATGCCAGAGATAGATTGTGAAATGTAGTGGCATAATGACAAGAGAAAGTTTAAAAGTAGTCAGAAATGGTAGCGTCGTGGGCTTGGGCGCGGAAGAACGGGGTTCGATTCCCCGACATGACCCCTGGGTGAACCACTGTGGACCCCTGAGCAAGGTCCTTAACCCCCCACCAACTGCTTTTGTTTACAGAAATTGATTTAGTATGCCTGACATGCGAGCAGAAAGTCAATGTTTTTAAATAATCTTTGTCTATATATTTTTGGTCTCATGGAGGTTTGAATTGACGTTTTACCAAATGATGTTAAGACCCATCTGGATATTCAGTAATTTCAGGCTGTAAACACAATTTTAAAAAGTAGGGTCATTCATTTTCCACATTACTTTGCATGAGGTTTTGTTTGGGACATTTATGCTACAATCTAAGCATATTGAATTTCATACACTGCAACATGAATTTTTAGTTTTGGCCTGCCACCATCCACCCCAAGTCATTTTTGGCCCTCCAATGTAAAGGATGTGGACAACCCTGATCTACCTCATTCATTCATCTTCCCTTTTTCCCCACAATCCTTCCCACCCTCGTCCATTCATCCATTTATCCATCCTTCTGTCTCTCAGTCATCCCCCACCCTTCACGGTAACAGCCTCCATTTTCCTCCCTTTTCTCACCAATCAGCTCCCTTCCCCCCTCCCTCCCTCCCTCCCTCCCTCCCTCATCCATTCATCCATCCTTTCCCTCATCTATC
>JALJCO010002015.1:0-49153 GCA_023101725.1 Atherinomorus stipes | reverse complement strand
CAGTGTTGTTTTTGGCAGCTATCTGAGTTTTAGTCTTAGTCTTAGTCTTTCTGACGAAAATGCTTATTAGTTTTAGTCATATTTTAGTCATTTCTGTATCTGATAGTTTTAGTCTAGTTTTAGTCGACGAAAATCAAAAAGGTTTTAGTCTAGTTTTAGTCGCCGAAATTAAAAACGTTTTAGTCTAGTTTTTGTCAGGTAGGCTATATTTATAAAAAAAAAAAAAAGAAGAATAACTGGCCACAAGGAGACCATGCTGCCGGTTACATTTGAGCATATAGGTTTGTATATGAAAACAGAAAATAAGACTATGTTCCATTGCAAGTGAAGACAGCAGTTAATGGTGAGGGGAGTGAGTTGCGTTGTCTTGTATTATAATCATGTCAATAATATGAAAGTTTAATTTTGTTGTTTTATTATATTGTGTATCTTTTCTTTACCTGCCAAGGGACTGCTGATGCTAATTAGCTTACTAATGACAATTCAACATGTTGCTATATGTTCATTAATATGTACTGTCCCTGTCTAATAAAAAAGTGTGAAGATAGAATAAATTTTAAAGCTTCTCATAAAAATACTGAATGCTAAAACGTTTTTGACACACAAACCATCAATTTATTGCAAAATTAAGGTAAAATATAGGGCTGCAAATATCTTAAATTACAAACCATTTGGGAGTCAAAACAGCCGGCTCTTTAGGAACCGACTCAAAAGAGCCGACTCTTTAGGAACCGACTCAAAAGAGCCGACTCTTTGGGAACCGAATCAAAAAGACCGGCTCTCTGAAAAGAGACGAACTTCCCACCGTTTGAACAGCGCAGCCAAACAGCTGCGCGTCTGACCGCAGGTGTTCACCAGAGTCCCTCAGCAGTTCAGATACCCGACGGTAACCCGCAAAAACGCTGTTTAGCAGATAGAAATGACAAAGATTAATATCATGGTTAAGGTGTGGACGGATGTTTATGTAGTTCGGGCGGGTGGCGGTGAGAATATGTTTCTTTTTCGTTGGACAAGACGCGTTTTAAACATCAAACGTTTGGATCGTTTTCAGATCAGGCAGAGACAGAGAAACTGCTGGTAATGGGAACAGCGAACACTGTTACAACCAGGAAAGATGATCTTTTATGCTGGAATCTCTGAATCACATAGATAAAGCCCCTACGTGGCAAAATGAAAGACTGCTGTGAATTTAAAGGAATAGTTCACCCTCAGAATGATTTAACTTTATTTTCCACTTACCCTGATGGTGAGCAAGACTCTGGACCACTTTTTTTAATATGTCAAATGCAGATGGAGTTCAGGGCGACTTCTCGTTTCCCCCAGTTCGCCAGGGTCAGAGCCAAAAAGGTCCATAAAAGTCCACAAAAAATTGTTAATATTCCTCCATACTGCTCGTCCCATGTAATCCAAGTGTCCTGAGTGGGTAGCGTCCAGAATTTACTTGAAACTACGCCATTTAGTGTATTTTTAGAGTCTAAAAAGGAGCATTGTTTACGTCCAGGAAGCGCGCACATGCGCGGTCACGAAACTACGGAAGCCACGGCAGACGAGATCGCGCGTTCTCTTTTTCTTTCTTTCTTTCTTTCTTTTAGATTAATATCCACCCCCTCCTGTGTTTGTCCCGGTTTGTTTAGAGCTCTTGCGCTCTTACCACAATGTAAACAGTGAATTTCTTCTTCTACGCTTGCATTATCGGCAGAGTGGGCTCTGAACGCCGAGGCTTCCGTAGTTTCGTGACCGCGCATGTGCGCGCTTCATGGACGTAAACAATACTCCTTTTAGACTCTAAAAATATACTAAATGGCGTAGTTTCAAGTAAATTCTGGACGCTACCCACTCAGGACACTTGGATTACATTGGACGAGCAGTATGGAGGAATATTGACAATTTTTTGTGGACTTTGATGGACCTTTTTGGCTCGGACCCTGGTGAACTCCATTGGGGGGAAACGAGAAGTTGCCCTGAACTCCGGCTGCATTTGACATATTAAAAAAGTGGTCCAGAGTCTTGCTCACCATCAGGGTAAGTGGAAAATAAAGTTAAATCATTCTGAGGGTGAACTATTCCTTCAAGATATTAATGTGCGACATGCGGGTCAGGTTTGACAGGAAGAGCCGCGGTTCGCGGGTCTCGGTTCGGGTGGATGCGAGTAAGGTTACAACTACTTTTTAACTTTTGACAGACAGATAAATGCAGAATAGGTACATTTCCTGCATTATGAACGTCTGTAAGACCAGAGATTCACATTTTCGTCCAGTCTCGTCTCGTCAACGAAAATTTACACACGTCCCGTCATATTTTAGTCATCAGAGAGACATGTGTAGCTCGTCATCGTGTCGTCATCGTCATGAAAAAAAGGGGCGTCAACGAAATGATTTCGTCATCGTCATCGTTAACGAAAACAACACTGCTCCAGAGACGATTTCCCTCTTGCTGGGTTTCTGTCAACGCTTGTAAAGCCGAACAACCAGCCTATATGTTATTAGAAGGTGGAATAAATCGTCTGTTGATATGTTTGGACCAAAGCTAGAGTAAAAACAAACAACGCTAGTGGTTGCCGTGTTTGTGCAAAATGGTCATTTTTGATTGATAAATATTAACTGTGGTTCTTGATTTAGGACAACTATCAGTATTGTGTAAGAGAGTCAGTTAGGATAAGTGTGTGTCACAAATACGCATCCGTGCATATTCATAAAGTTGTGCATGAATTTAAAAAACTGGAATTTTGCACACAAAATGTTGTTTGGTTTTTCTGTGAGAATTTGATTTTTAAACTTACAATTTAAAAAATGACAAATAGGTAATGTAATTTATGATTACAGTTTGTGAGTTTACGAACTGACAGCTGTGAAAAAACTGTCAAAAATATGTTACAGGGTCACAGACATTCATGGAATACATTCATATATGTGTGTGTATATATACGTGTGTATATATATATATATATATATATATACACACACACACACACATACACATATATATATATATATATATATATATGAAGAGTTCATTTGCAAAAACAGTTTACCACCATTTAGAAAAAACAAGTTAACTGCTTTTCGTCGCTGTCGGGTACAAACCTCCTATCTCCATTTAATGTCTTTAAAACCCTCTACTTCATGTGAGTGTGATTTGGTAAAATATTCAAAGAGTAAATGAAGAGTTTAGTAGCAGAAGCAGTTAACTGTTTTTACTAAATGGTGGTTAACTGTTTTTGCAAATTAACTCTTCATATATATATATATATATATATATATATATATATATATATATATATATATATATATATGTGTGTGTGTGTGTATGTATATGTATATTTATATTTATATATTCAAGTTCACAGGTCTTAAAAGAAAAAAGGAAATAATAGAAAATAAAAAAGAAAACCTTTCATACACATATTAAGCATCGTCGGAAGAGGATTAGGGGCCACTGAAGAAAAAATTGCTCTGAGAAAAACGTTAGAATTCTGACTTTCTTTCCAGGACATTAAAAAAAGAAAAAAAAATCAGGAAAATTTTTTTTCAACTCTCCGAAAAAGTCAGAATTCTGACTTTAATCTCAGAATTTTATTTCATTTTTCTTCAGTGGCCCTAATCCCCCTGTAAGCATCCAACAAGACTGTCTATTAGAATCCCTTATGACAAACAGGGAACAGTACACCTAATGACCTTTAAATAGCTGAAATGCACATGCACAAAAACACTACTAAAAGGATCACTCAATAAAAAAACAGAAGACAGGATAAAATCATCTGTGACTGTGAAGGAGTTTTTCAGTCTGTATGTTTTAATCGTTGGGATTCTAAATCTTAAACCAGAGGGAAGAAGTTTGAAGTCCTTATGTAGAGGGTGGATCAGGTTTCCCACGGTGCCTCTGGCCTTGCTCACTACCTGCTGCTCATATATAGCAGGCAGTGAGGACTAAGGGAGGCCACACTGCATCAGTAAATGATCCTAACTCTGTCCATCTATCCATCCATCCATTATCCTGCCACTTCTGCCTCCGGTCACATTTGCTGGCTCGTCCAGGAGGATCCTGACTCAGGATCACCACTTAATAAGGGGTTAGCAGCATTTACCTCGCTCCCCGCCACACCTTTAACTAGGCCATGGGTTACGAGATGTTTATATATTCTAAATCACTGGTAGATGCACAAAAGCCAAGGAAAAGTTATCAAAGTCCAAGTACATGACCTGCGGGTCGGACTGGCCAAATCACCGTTTGCTCTGTAACTTTACGGTATTTACTGTAAAGTGCTTCAACTATAGTGCAATGTAGCAGTCCTTGCACAGTTAACCAACCCAAACTGACCTTGGATGGACTATGTGCACAACCCCACAACTTCCTAAACTTAAAACAGCTCCTTTGTTTCCTGTCTTTCATTACTGGATGAACTGATCAATCCAGTTCACGGCAATTGTTGTTGTGGTTACTGAGGACAGGCACACCTGGATTAATCAGTTTGTCCATTAATGGAAGACAGGAAACAAAGGAGCTGGCTTAAGTTCAGGAAGTAGTGGAGTTGTGCGTAGAGCCCACTCAACTGTAAAGACTTTAAACCAAGAAACAAACATTGTGAACTTCCAGAAGGCAGAAAAGAACCAGTAAGATCTTTGATTTTTATGGTGAGGGTCGTTTGCATGCATCCATCTCAGCTTAGCTCAGTGCTTCCCAACTCCGGTCCTCAGGACCCACTGCCCTGCATGTCTTGGAGGCAACTCTAATTTTTCACACCTGAATCAAATGATTGGCTCATTAAAAGGCTTGCAACGAACTTGATGAGGAAGTTCATGAATCGGAATCAGGTGTGTTGGAGTTCAAACTAGGGCTGCCACGATTTCTCGATTAATCAACTGATGGTCAGCTATCAAAATAATCGGTGACTAATTTCATAATCGACTAATCGTTCATTGTTTGTAAGTTTTGTTTTTCCCTCTCACAATTACCTCTGCACCTTCTGCTGCCTTGTCCGCTTTTCTGTCTGGTCAGCTTTTCTTGAATTGTATTTTGACATAAATGAACAAACACACTACCAATCAAAAGTTTGGACACGGTTTTCCATCATATTCAGCGATAAAGTGCCCAGACTTTTGACCAGTACTGTAAATATGCTACAATTTTCGTATGATCCGATTAGTCGACTAATCGACAAAATAATCAATGACTATTCAATTATCAAAATAATAGTTTGTGAAAGCCCTAGTACAAACACATTGAAGACATGCAGGGCAGTGGGTCCTGAGGACCGAAATTGGGGAAACACCACTGGTCTCAGATGCCTTAATGTTTCTATTGCCTCCTCAAATGTTTATTCTACTATTCTTGTTAGGTCCCGTGTAAGTGAAGCACCCAAGTGGATTGCTTACCGAAGAAAATGATGGAGGGTAAAAGTTCGGGACCGTCATGCTCTGGCCTCAATCTTGTCGCACATCCACGGGCAAAGAGCAAAGTGTGGAAGTACTTTGGCTTTGACACCGATGCAGATGGCTGCATACTGCACTGGAAGCGGATATACTGTCGCGTGTGCATGAGCCAGATCGCTTACTCCGGCAACACCTCCAACCTGTCGTACCACCTCGAAAAGAACCACCCCGTAGAGTTCAACGAGTTTGTGAAAAGCAACACGGATCAGATGCGCGAGGCCTTTGCTACGGTGTTCTCCAGGATAAAGAGTGAACCCAGCGGTCCACACGTTCAGCAGCAGCCCCATGAGGTCAGTTTGAGGCAGAACGTAAGCCATGAAAACCGGCGACACAATGACCTGACAGCCGCCATCATCAGCTTCGTCTGTCAGGGATTGTACCCCGTGTCTGTCATCGAGGAACCCACTTTCAAGAACTTGCTCAGTGCCATCGATCCTGGATATTCTCCACCGAGCAAAAGAGACCTTGCAGGAAAAATGGTTTCCGACCTGTACTGCAGAACCAGAGATTCAGTATTTAACGAGCTCACTGGGGTTGTCAACTGCGGCGTCACTACGGATCTCTGGCAAAGCCAGACCCAGAACCGGACCTACATTTCTCTGTCCCTGCACTCGGTCATCTACAACAGCTTAACTGGCTTCTCCATGACCGACAGGTGCCTCAAAACATTTGAGGTGCAAGAAGACAACACGGCCGAGAACATCACCAGAGCCATGTACGAGGCCTTCGTGGAGTGGGGGATAACTCATAAGGTGAGCGGCGCGACCACTAACGGTTCGGTGGACATCGTCAAGGCCTGCTCACTGCTTGAGCTGTCGGTGGAGATGCCTTGCTTTGGACACACTATCAACCGCGCGGTGGACGAAGCCTTCCAGTTGCCTCGCCTCGATGGCTTCTTGGGTCGCTGCCGCAGACTTGTGGATCATTTCGGAGAACCAGGAATGTTCATCCTGAGGGAAAAGCAGAAGCAGCACGGCCTCTCTCCGTGCTCGCTCATCACGGACAGAGGAAGGACGTGGTTGGCCACATTGGCGATGTTGCAAAGACTGAAGGAGCAGCGAGTCGCCGTGATCGCGACGCTCATCGATGTTCCTGGTAGCAACCATTTCAGCTTTGATGATGTGGACTGGTCATTAATGGAGGGCTTGATCGGAGTCCTTCAGCCCTTTAAGGTCGTAGCGAACATGATCAGTTCTTGCAGGTACCCAACCATCAGCATGGTGAGGCCTGTGCTTCATATGCTGCTCAACACCACCCTGAAATCCAAGGAAGGGGAGCTCAAGGAGATCAGCATGGCCAAAGATGTCATGTCTAAAGTTCTGTCCAACTCGTATCTACAAAACTCACAATCCCAAGAGATCTCCACGTTTTTGAACATTGCATCGTTCCTGGATCCGCGGTACAAGAAGCTGCCGTTCCTTTCTACTCAGGAACGATCCAAAGTGGAAACGAACATCATCGAGGAGGCCAAAGTCATCCTGGAGAAGCAGATATCGGAGCGGTCCTGCCTCGATGACTTCTCCTTCGTAAACGACGAGCCGCCCACCAAGAAGCCAGCTCCCCTCGGAGAGTCTTACCCCGGCACCTCCACCCAGGAAAACCCGCTGGCTGCCATATTCTGCCAGTCCGACACCGACCAGAGTCAGGAAGAGCTGCACGCTCAGGTGGTGGAAGAGCTGAGCAACTACAAGTCTCAGAGGGTCCTGGGTCTGAACGAGGACCCGCTGCTGTGGTGGACAAGTCACGCCCTGTTGTTCCCAACGCTTCCAAAGGTGCTCCAGAAGTACTGGTGTGTTCCTGCTACCAGCGTTCCCTGTCACAGGCTGTTCAGCTCGTCGGGGGCGGTTCTGTGTGGGAAAAGGAACCGCATCGCTCCGGCTCTGGTGGACCAGCAGGTCTTCCTGTACGAGAACCTGCGTGGCTACCATGAGCCAGAACCCTGTGAGGATGACTTGGACCGTGATGAAGGCAGCAGTTGTGGGGTTCGGACAACTAACTGAGGGGTTTTAGAAATATTACTATTTAGTCTTGTAGAAACATTTGGCCTAAAAAAATTATGTAATTGTTTTTGTTTTAACTCGCATGGTGGTAAATACAAACAAATCAGAATATTTAAGCATGAAAACTCACTGCGCATATATCTACTGTGTTTTTGTTGTGAATGATATATATGCAACAATAACTGTGTCTTGTGCCATTTATTAATCAAAACCCAAATACACTGAATGATTCATGGTATTTTAGTTAGATTTTTATTAATTAAAACTGTAGAATTTCATACAGCTGCTTATTTTCATCTACATTTCAGTCTTTAGGAGCATTTTAACATTTGCTGTTACATTTTTGTCCCCGTTTCAGCTTATTTTCCTTCAGTCATCCTGTCACTGTTGTCTCTGACCATCACAAATTAATATGAATATGAATCTGTTATATCAAGAAGGATTTGACCTGATTAACTCGCCTCCAGTGCACCAAATTAGATTGACTGAAATAAACACAACCTGTATGACACTAAAATACAAACAGGAAAACAAAATGTTTTCTGGCCATATAATTAAAAAAAATTATTTGCTCACATCAGTTTTATTATTTCAATTCTACCAGCAATTTTTTTTCCAACATATTTTTTTTTATGTGTGTGTGATTTCATCTTTAGATTTATTTGTTCCAAATCATTATATGCTTACAAAAATTAATTAATTTAACTGGTCTTTTTGAAATTTTATGATTTATTTTATTGATTTATTTTGTTTATTTATACATGTTTTATATCTAATTGTATTATTAATTTATTTAATATATAACTTTATTTTATTTAATTTCAGTCCTTTTCTTTTTAATATATTTTTTTTAATATTCTTTTTAGCCCTATTTTGCTCTAACACAATCGGGAATAAATTAACAGATTGAGGGGTTAAATACTTTTAAATAATTTATTTTTTACATTTCAAAAAAAGTTATATTTATGTTTTTATATAAACCTTTCAATATATTTGATTTTACAAATATTTTCTGAACATTTACTTTTTTTTCCTCTAGATTGTAGTTTCCCTCAAATTTTTTTTTTTTTTTATTATTATTATTATCATTATTATATTTAAGTTAACCCTGTAAAGCCTTACCCAAAAATTAATGGTCTGTTTATTTATTTTTTTAATACCAAGTCTTTATTTGGCCCTTTAACAAAATGTAACAACAAAAACAAACCAAAGCACATAAGATGCATCTAAATTGTTGTAGTTCAAAAGATGTCCACCAGGGGGCAACAAACAAGTATCAAACTGTATAAACTGTGAGTAAATTTACTGTAAAATGATGCATATATTTAATTTCTAAACATTAGAAAGTCCATATAAAAATTACAATGTAGCTGAAACATTTTTAATAAAATATTTATGAATAAACTGATTATATTAGTTGAATTAGACAGGTTGGACTGAATTAGACAGGTTGGCTCTTCATCCTCTGACTGATGGAGGTTTTCCCTCCTCACGTTAAAGCAGTGTCACGGAAAAAATGTGATCCCAGGAGGAAAACCGGGAATGTTCTCATGTGGTGCCCTCTCTCCTCCCACACAGTCCTCCCCAAGCAGAATGGAAGGGTTGCCATTGTGACGGGGGGCACCAGAGGAATGGGTTTTGAGACAGCGAGACACCTGGCAAGTCTGGGCATGCATGTTATCATAGGTAGGCTTCTGACCAATCACATGGCTTCACTCAGTCAGCTGATCTTAGCTTGAATCATAAGATGTGCATGAAATGACTTTTCTTTCTAGAAGACTAATAAACTGGAATATTTCAGTCCCTTTACCTGCATGAGACGGCCAATCAGAGAGGAGCTCTCTGATTTCCTCCAATCATTTCTGTCCACACATAAGTTCAGTAAGAGCTTAGGAAGTAGCAGCGGGTTTCCAGCAGGTTGAGTTGAAGTTCTGCTGTCTGATTTCCATCATCTCCAGTTGGGAACGAGAGAGAAGAAGGAAAAGTGGCCGTCAGGAGGATCCAGGAGGAAAGCAGCGAGGGGAAAGGTAATCATCCGTCTGTCCTCCATCTCTGTCCAGCTGCTTCCTCAGTAATCACATGATCACACACAGCTGATGTGAACGTCACAGCTGAAGCCAAGAAATCTGGGCTCCTGGATCGATGAGGTGGTCAATGAAACTGATACTGGTTTAACATCAGGTTATGATTTAAACGTGTGCGCTACTGAGAGAATAAGGAAGTGATTCAGTTTTAAATACCATTAATCAAATAGTTAATGATAAATAATAAAGAACGAAAACTGTAGCAGCTGGTTCCTCACATAATAAAGACAGAAAAAGAAAAGATTTGTGACTCAAGTTGGGTTTAAACAATAGAAATGAAAGGAATAGTCCACCCACAGCATGATGTGCGTTCATTTTCTACTCACCCTTGAAACTGAAGTGTAGAATTATTTCAGACAATTAAAGAAAACTACATTTCAGAAAACATTTCAACAAACAAACAAGTACCACACAAAAAAAGTGTTTGGTAAACAGTAACTACCATTACCAAACAACACATACACACCAGTGTTACATTATAAATTGAACATAAATCTAAACCAATTCAATAAACAAGATAATTCCACATAATAAGCTTATACTGTATATGTACCCTTAGATCTGACACTGATTATTGATTAATTCATTAATGTAAATTGTCTGAAAACCATCATGACCCTCATGCTGAGCAAGATTCTGGAGCACTTTTTTAATGTCTAAAATGGAGATTGGGGGGGGGGGGGGTTTCGTTATCGGCCGACTGTCATATAATGGAGTTCACCAGCAGTTGAAACAAAAAGGTCCATAAAAGTCCACAAAAACTTGTCAATATTCCTCGTTTCGAGTAAATTCTGGACGCTGCCCACTCAGGACTCTTGGATTACATTGGATGAGCAGTGTGGAGGAATATTGACAAGTTTTTGTGCACTTTTATGGACCTTGTTCTGTTGAGCGCCGTTATCTGACAGTCGTCTGATAATGAAAAGCCTCCCGATCTCCGGCTGTATTTGAGATATTAAAAAAGTGCTTCAGAGTTTTGTTCAGCATGAGTGTGAGTAGAATATGAAGGCACATCAGTCTGTGGATGTACTGTTCTCTTAAACCTAAATACAAACTGAAAACCATCACTGACTTTAGTCCAGTCCAGTAGAACTGACTGAATCTTTTCTTTGATTCAGCCGTCCATCCTCCGCTACACGAGGAAAAACCAGAACCAGGAACCAGTTAGAGGACAGGAAAGAGGAGTTTATAAGCATCATAACCCTAAAGCAGGAATATGTGGTGGGAAAAAGAAGAGAAACAAATTATGACAATGTCAGATATTTCTACATGGAGACCCCCCCCCAGCAGCCTCGGCCTACAGCAGCAGGTCTGTGTGGTTACAGTCATCTTCAAAATCATACCCCCAATAAACAAAAGGCTAAATTCACAATAGCAATTTAAATAACAATAAACTAATAATAAATAAAAAATTTACTAAATTATAATTTAGTGAAATAAAATATTGCTTTTGGATTGTGGTTGAAAATAATTTAAAAAAATTAAAACAAAACTTTTACAGACCAATTAGAGCACCCTGCTCATGAACAGCGGGCCAAAATACCTGTAAACAGGCGCAGAAATCTGATTGGACCTGATTGCAGTGATTGCCTCAAAGTGTTGCTCAACAAAACTTGAGCTTCGGAGCCCCATCATGCTTGTTTACTTGTTTTATTTTTTGTTTGTTTTTGTTTGTTTGTTTTTTAAATATTTTGAACCACAATTCGAAATCAATGTCAAGATTTTCGTAGAATTTTTATGTATCATTACTTTTGTCAATTTCAGCTTTTTCACTGACAGCTGATTTTTTTTCCTTCTTGAATGGGAGGGTATGAATAATTTGAGGACGACTGTTGGTAAGGTTGACCAAGCCAGACCTGACTATGAGATATCAGGGAAAAAATCTGTTGCTTGATCTTATTATTATTATTGTTATTATTATTAATAATATCATTATTATAAATAATAATAATAATTATAATAATGATGATGATGATGATGATGATAATAAAGCACATGAATTAGGTCAAAATGAAAATGAAGTTATTTGTTATAACCCAGTCTTAATAAGTGGATAATAAGAGATCCTTTATTATTAATTCTTATTAGGATTAGTTGTGCCGCGCCTACCACAGAGTGGTTGCGAGTTGTCCTGGGGTCCTCAAAGTAACAACAAAAAACATAGAAATGTTAAAATTACATTATATATCACAAAAACTAACAAATCACGATAATAAGCCGATAAGTAAAGATATTTTACATGTAAATCAATATCCATGCCAATGTTGGGATCAATATCAATCAATATTAGTGCAATTATATCAAAACTTTAAGGCTTAAAAACAACCAGAATCTTCATAAATGAGAAGGATAAAGTAGGTTTAGGTGGATTCGATTCACTGCCTCCATATTCCTAAAATCAGCTTCTTTCATCAAGATGATGCCAAACTGAGACTTTTAACAGCACCAAACCTTATTATAAAATTCTAAATGTAAGGCTTAAAAACTACCACAAACTTAAAAAATATGAAGGATTTGGGGGTTTTGGAGGATTTGCTTCACCTCCGTGGCAAAGCTCGTACAGTACATGCCCAAAATCAGCTTTTCTCACTGTGATAAATGACATATTTAAATTTTTATGGTATAAGTAATAACATTTTTGTTCATGCATTGAGTTGAAAAAATAAAAATAAAGCAGAAATTCCAGAGATTAATCTATTTGCATTATTCCGCTCTTTTTGACAGCCCTGTTAAAAAGTATCGATGTCAATGATACTAGCCCTTTATTTACAGTCCTCAAAATTATTTATACCGTCCAATTAAATAAAAAGCAAAATTAACAATATCAATCCAAATAACAAGAAACTAATTAAAGTAATGATAAATAAAAATTTACAAAATTATAATTTAGTGAATAAAAATATTGCTTTTGAATTGTAGTTGAAAAAAATATTTTAAAAATAAAATAAAAATAAATTAAACTGTTCCAGACTAATTAGAGCACCTTGCACTTGAATTCCAGTTTAATATTCCTGAAGTTGTTTGTTGCAGTTTAGAGGCAGGTTTCCTGTAGATGAGCAGGAGCATCATCACCAGCTAGTTTGTGTGAGGAAGGACAGATTCCCCACCTGAGGGAAACTAGACTTCAAAATAAAAGCATGTCTGCTGTGTGAGGTCATACGGGAACGTTGTGATGATGTTTCCAAGGCTGCTGCAGGTAAACGGGTTGTTTTTGTGTGCTGTTTGTTTGTTTATCCTGCAGCTGAGTTTGTGTTCGTGGACCTGACCTCTTTAAAGTCGGTGCGACAGTTTGCTCAGACGTTCCGGGAACGAGGTCTTCCTCTCCACGTCCTGGTAAACAACGGTATGCTGCTGCACACACGGACACGCTTACACCTTTACACCAGATTCATTCAACATTCTACAGTTTTCCTGCAAGTACGGCACAGTAAATAAATAAAATGGACAAAAGTAAAAAAAACTAAACATTGAAATACAAGTTTTGTTTTCTTTCCACCAGTTTATCTATTTTTTTCCTGCAGTGATTAATTATTCATTTATTTATCTATCTAGTGTTACTTTCATTTGTTTTCATCTTAAGAACCTTTATTAACTATTTATTTACTGCAAACAGAAATATTAGTCCTTCATTTATTTATTCATGTTTTTTTTTATGGATATAGCTTTTATGTATTTAATTGTGCTAAAACCTTTTTATTTTTTTATTTATTATGCAGTGATGAACCATTTATTTCTTTATGCCATTCTTTTTATTATTTTGTATTCTTTTTATGCATTGACAGGCCATATTTTAATATTTTTATCTGTGCATTTATTTATTCCATTTTATTTTCATAAATGCATTGGCAGGCCATCTTTTTATATATTTATTTATAAATTTATTTATCTATTTATTGTATGTTTTTATGCATTGACAAGCCATATTTTTATATATTTATTTGTACATTAATTTATTTATTTATTGTATGTTTTTATGCATTGACAGGCCATAATTTTTATGTTTATTTATACATTTATTTATTTATTTATTGTATGCTTTTATGCATTGACAGGCCATTTTTAAAATATATTTATTTATGTATTTATTTTATTTTGTATTTTTATGCATTGACAGGTATAATTTTTTTATATATTTATTTATGCATTCATTTATTTTTGATTTCCTTATTTATGGTGCAATGATGGACCATATTTATTTAATGTGTTTATTTATTTTATTTTGCGTTGTTATTTTTTTTTGTTTTTGTTTTGTTTTTTTTGCATTGAGAGGCCATATTGGTATTTATTTATTTATGTATTTATTTATTCTGATTTCCTTATTTATGGTGCAGTGACGGACCATTTGTCCGCTTATTGATGGTTTTATTTAATTTATTTTGGATTGTTTTTTTGCAGTGACAGGCTATTTTATTTATTTATTTATTTATTTTGTGGTGACAACCCTTTTATTTATCTAATTTTGTTTTTATTACTCTTTAGAGATATTGTGACTATTTTCTAAAATAATCACCAGATATTTATAATGGAAACAAAATGTAAAGCTTTTAAAAATGAATCAGTTAATCGATAACTAGAAAATCTGACCCACGTTGTAAAAGTTTTCCTCATCATTTTTGCGCCTAGAAAAAGAAAAACTCATCCTTTCAGGTTAGATTGTTGTAATAGTTCAGAACCGCATAAAATTGTTGTAATAGTTCAGAACCGCATAAAATTTCTTTCTTTCTCTGTGTTCTGGAGCTTTTTTTATTTTCTTCTGGTCAGATGTAGACGGTGAGGATGAAGTTTGGGTCTGATCTGTCTGGCCAGGCTGGAGAAATCTATGATGATGAAAACATCTTCATATCAGAGCAGCTGCAGCGGAGGGAGGAATAAAGACATGCTAATGAAGGTGGCTGTGTTTTCCTCTGTAGCCGGGACCATGCTGGTTCCTGAGAGGCAGACGGAGGACGGCTTCGAGTTCCACTTCTGCCTCAACTACCTCAGCCACTTCCTGCTGACCAACCTGCTGCTGGACGTGCTGAAGCGGTCGGGAAGGCCGGGCTGCTGCTCCAGAGTGGTCAACATGTCCTCGGCTACACACTACGCCGGAGTCATACACATGGACGACTTAAACAGGAGGTACAAGCACAAAAGACAAAACTACGCTCATGCATGCGGATGCATCAGTCTAAACTCCTCCTCCTCCTCCTCAGGAGCTACTACAGCTCCCACGGCGCCTACGCCCAGAGCAAACTGGCTCTGGTTCTCTTCACCAACTACCTGCAGGAGCAGCTGACGGCCGGCGGCTTCCACGTGAAGCTAAACGCCGTGGACCCCGGCATGGTGGACACGGCGCTGTACGACAACCTCTGGACGCTCGCGCAGATGATGAAGAGACCCGTTGCCAAGGTGCTGTTCAGGGTACGTGTTGAAACGGGACGATGATGAAGGATCCTGGGAGTCCTGGTCCTGGTCCTGATGCTGCAGCCAACACCAACACGATGAAGGTCACAGGTTTACGGTTTCCTCACCGTTTAATGAGGATGGAGTGTAAACATGATTGCACTGAGCATGCTCAGTATGGAGGACCAATACCACCTAAATTACAGATAAATACAGTAAAATAAAAATGGCTCAATAAACTGAGTAATGTGTTCGGAGAGATAAATACAGGAAGAAATGCTAGACTGAAGATATAAGGTGAGTCATTCTGATTGAATGAAAAGATGCTGCTAAATGAATGAAAATGTTAAATGATTAAAAAAATACAGAAATAAATAGTTTTATGGACATATACAGAGAAAAGAAATGCAAAAGGGAAGTAATACAAAAAATAATGGGGAAGAAAAAAAAAAAACACCTAATTAAATAAAACTGAAAAGTACATGACAGAGTAAATAAATTTGAAAAATTTTAAGTTTTAAGTGAAAAAAAAAACTTAAGACAGTTGAAAATGACTATATTAATACTAGTTAAGGTCACATTTCATGAATTACACAATGGAATTATATATATATATATATATATATATATATATATATATATATATATATATGCATATACAGGGGTTACACAATGAAACTGAAACACTTGGTTTTAGACCACAATAATTTATTAGTATGGTGTGGGGCCTCCTTCTGCGGCCAATACAGCGACAATTCGTCTTCGAAATGACATATACAAGTCCTGAACAGTGGTCAGAGGGATTTTAAGCCATACTACTGCAGGATTGTGGCCAGGTCACTACGTGATGCTGGTGGAGGAAAACGTTTCTTGACTCACTCCTCCAAAACTCCCCAAAGTGGCTCAATAATATCTGGTGACTTTGCAGGCCATGGGAGATGTTCAACTTTACTTTCATGCTCATCAAACCAATCTTTCACCAGTCTTGCTGTGTGTGTTGGTGCATTATCATCCTGATACACTGCACCGCCTTCAGGATACAATGTTTGAACCATTGGATGCACATGGTCCTCCAGAATGGTTCGGTAGTCCTTGGCAGTGACACGCCCATCTAGCACAAGTATTGGGCCAAGTGAGTGCCATGATATGGCAGCTCAAACCATCACTGATCCACCCCCATGCTTCACTCTGGCCATGCAACAATCTGGGTGGTACGCTTCTCTGGGGCTTCTCTACACCGAAAACTCTCCCGAATGTAGGAAAACAGTAAAGGTGGACTCATCAGAGAACAATACATGTTTCATATTGTCCACAGCCCAAGATTTGCGCTCCTTGCACCATTGAAACCGACATTTGGCAATGGCACGAGTGACCAAAGGTTTGGCTATAGCAGCCCGACCGTGTATATTCACCCTGTGGAGCTCCTGATGGACAGTTCTGGTGGAAACAGGAGAGCTGAGGTGCACATTTAATTCTGCTGAAGATAAATGAAGATTGGCCACCAGGCTGGTCCAATTCAGCCATGAAACCTCCCACACTAAAATGGCAGGTGTTTCAGTTTCATTGTCTAACCCCTGTATATATATGTATATATGTTTGTGGACTATGTACATACTGTATGTGTATACATATATGTATATATATATATATATATATATATATATATATATATATATATATATATAGGGTGTGTGTGTACATATACATATATGTGTGTGTGTGTGTACTATATATACACTCGTTCTCAAAATTATTCATACCCTCCAATTAAAGCCATAAAAAAATTAGCTGTCAGTTAAATAAGTTGAAATTGACAAAAGTAATTGAATTGAGTAAAACAATTGTGTTGTTGACAGGTTTGTTGGTCCACTGTTCATGGGAAAGGTGCTCTAATATATCTGAGGAACTTCTGTTTCTTTTTATTATTTTTCAACAACAGTTCAAAAACAATTTATTTCACTAAATTGTCATTTTGTAAATTTTTATCAGTAATTTCTTTAGTTTCTTGTTGTTTGAATTACTATTGTGCATTCAGCCTTTTTCTTTAATTGGAGGGAATGAACAATTTTAAGGATGACTGCATATATATGTGTATATACTGTATATGTTTATATATATATATACACAGTGGGTACGGAAAGTATTCAGACCCCTGTAAACTTTTCACTTTGTTTCATTTCAGCCATTTGCTAAAATAAAAGTTCATTTGATTTCTCATTAATGTACACTCAGCACCCCATCTTGACAGAAAAAAAAACAGAAATGTAGACATTTTAAAAAAATTCATGAAAAATGAAAAACTGAAATAGTATTTAGACCAGGGGCGTCAAAGTGGTTCCAGAAAGGGCCGTGTGGCTGCTGGTTTTCTTTCCAACCAAGCAGTAGCACACCAGACTCCACTCATCTCATCAAGTGAGTTCAGTCTTAACCTGAAGACTTGACGAGATGAGTGGAATCTGGTGTGCTACTGCTTGGTTGGAAAGAAAACCACCAGCCACACGGCCCTTTCTGGAACCTTTAGAGCCTTTGCAGTGAAACTCATATTTAACTCGCAGGCTGTCCATTTCTTCTGATCCTCCTTGAGATGGTTCTACTCCTTCATTGGAGTCCAGCTGTGTTTAATTAAACTGATTGGACTTGATTAGGAAAGATACACACCTGTCTAAATAAGACCTTCCAGCTCACAGTGCATGTCAGAGTAGATGAGAATCATGAGGTGGAAGGAACTGTCCAAGGAGCTCAGAGACAGAATTGTAGTGAGACACAGATCTGGACAAGGTTACAAAAGAATTTCTGCAGCACTAAAGGTTCCTAAGAGCACGGTGGCCTCCATAGTCCTTAGATGGAAGAAGTTTGGGACAACCAGAACTCTTCCTAAACCCGGCCGTCCAGCCACACTGAGCAATTGTGGGAGAAGAGCCTTGGTGAGAGAGATAAAGAAGAAGCCAAAGATCACTGTGGCTGAGCTCCAGAGATGCAGTAGGGAGATGGTTTTTACTGGTTTACTGATTTTTACTGTTTAAGTTGTAATTGGCTAATTTAATATTCTGTACAGGTTGTTTTTAAATAGCTTTTTATTGCTGTTTGGGCATTTTTAGATGTTTCTATTCAATGTTTTAATGCATTTCATACATTCTTATTACTTTTATCATTATTACTTATTACTTTTATTGTTCCTGGGTCCTTGGGTCTCTCCGGTGCTTTCCTCGTGGGGGCCGTCTGTCCGGGGTGGTGTTGGCCGATTGGATGCAGTATCACTGGTGCCTTGGTGGGGGTTGGTCTTCCATCACACCTCCCCTGGGCACCTGGGCCGCTGCGGTTACGGTTGCTGTGCCGCCCCGGTGCAGACGGCTCCTCTGATGGGGTTCCCTCACTTTTTCCATCTGTACTCAGCCTCAGGTAGATCGATGTACAATTTTTTATTTTTTGGGGGGGCGGGCGGGCAGCGGGCGGGCGGGAATGTTTTTAAACTGTAAAGCGCTTTGAGTCGCGTAACCTGCTGGAAAAGCGCTTCATAAATAGAGAATGATTGATGGAGAAAGTTCCACAAAGTCAACTATCACTGCAGCCTCCACCAGTCGGGGATTTATGGCAGAGTGGCCCGATGGAAGCCTCTCCTCAGTGCAGACATATGAAAGCCTGCATAGAGTTTGCCAAAAAACACATGAAGGACTCCCAGACTGTGAGAAATAAGATTCTCTGGTCAGATGAGACCAAGATTGAACCTTTTTGGAGTTAACTCTAAGCGATATGAGTGGAGAAAACCAGGCACTTCTCATCACCTGCCCAATACCATCCCAACAGTGAAACATGGTGGTGGCAGCATCATGCTATGGGGGTGTTTTTCAGCTGCAGGGACAGGATGACTGGTTGCAGTTGAAGGAAAGATGAATGCAGCCAAGTACAGAGATCCTGGAAGAAAACCTCTTCCAGAGTGCTCAGGACTTCAGACTGGGCCGAAAGTTCACCTTCCAACAAGACAATGACCCTCACACACAGCTGAAATAACAAAGGAGCGGCTTCAGAACAACTCTGGGACCATTCTTGACTGGTCCAGCCAGAGCTCTGACTTACACCCAACTGAGCATCTCTGGAGAGATATGAAAATGTCTGTCCACCACCGTTCACCATCCAACCTGACAGAACTGGAGAGAATCTGCAAGGAAGAATGTAGAAGATCCCAAATCCAGGTGTGAAAACCTTGTTGCATCATTCCCAAGAAGATTCATGGCTGTACGAGCTCAAAAGATGCTTCTACTCAGTACTGAGCAAAGGCTCTGAATACTTATGACCATGTGATATTTCAGTTTTTCTTTTTTAATAAAATTTAAAAAATTTCTACATTTCTGTTTTTTTCTGTCAAGATGGGGTGCTGAGTGACATTAATGAGAAACCAAATGAACTTCTTTGGCTGCCATTGCAATGGCTGCAATGAAACAAAGACTGAAAACTTTAAATGGGTCTGAATACTTTCCGTACCCACTGTATGCATGTATATATACATACAGTACATCATTTTGTATTTTTTGGGTCCTCCACCCTCGCTGAGATGGTTTAACCCTCAAAACTTCAACACCACCAGTCTTGGAATACTATCATTTATATCACGATCAGTTTCCCAGGAACTGTAACGTGCAACTCTGTGGGGTAAACTGTGATGGATAGTTTACCCTTCAGGTAATCTTTGGAAGTTTTCCAGATATTTACATCCTGTCCAGGAGGTTTACAACCCAGCCACAAAATCTCGTGTTAATTCAGAGACTCTATCTGGTAAAACTACAGTGACCCATAAAAAGCCCCATGATTTGTCACATTTTCATCATAAAAATATCACCATCACTACTATGTTGCAAAGAGACCTCTATTTAGACCTGGAAATGATGATGAAGCCATTTCCTGTCAAACCTTCCACCAATCAGAGAGCTTAAATTGATGGTAGTGTCCAATCAGGAGCAGCCAAAGATCAACAAGTGTTTCTGGTGCAAAAACCAGCTGAGTTGGAGTCGTTTTGGAGGATAGTAGGTAAATAATAGCATAAATAAAGTTTTGTTTTTTTATTTCTACAAAGTTACGTTAGTAATAAATTCAGTTTGGTTGTTTTGGTTGGTCGTCATGGTGCTATATCTACTGATACATTCATGTACCTCCAGACTCCCGCAGAAGGAGCGTCCATCTCTGTCTACGCTGCCGTCGCCTCAGAGATGGAAGGCGTGGGCGCCACTTACCTCTACAACGGCCAGAAGACGCAGTCCTCCGAGCTGTCGTACGACTCGGAGCTGCAGGCCGAGCTGTGGAAGAAGAGCTGCCAGCTGGTGGGGCTCCGGGCCTGAGACATCCTCGCTTTCCTCCTGAAAACATTCCTGCGTTCCCAGAACCTTCACACAAGTGCTTCTGTAAATAGCTTTAAATTATTTTATTTTAACAGTAGAGAAGACAGACTGGTCTTGTTTCGGTGCCATATGCCTACAAATACTTTGGAAGAAAGTCTAAAAAGTCTTCCAGGAACTGTGATTTTAGGTGGAGATGTTCAGAGTTGGAGCTTCAGACAGAAAGTTAGAGACAGATGAGTTTGACAGCTGGAGGAATGTGAGTTTGACCCGGATGTGATCATAACTTAATGTAAAATTCTGTTTTTTTTTTCTGCTGAACATAGGAGAAAACATTATGATTTTTACATTTTTAATCCAAAGTGCCTCTTCTGATAACACAAGTTATTAACAAGTAATCGGAATGTTCTGCATAAATAATACTTCTGATCAGACAATAAAATGTAAAAATACTTTATTTGTCCCAGAGGAAAATTGCAATAGGATCAATGTGAACATAGGATAGGATGAGTATGTTGATAGGATCAAAATAAGCATGTTTACACTGTAAATGTGGAGAAATCATTCCAATAAAAACCTCAGCAAACTGCTTTCTTGTCCCTTGAAATCAAAGATATTCTGCTTTTCTCTGCCAGCAAAGGTCATGTTTTACATTTCTGTCATTCATTTTCACACAAACACTCCTTCCAGAGTTCCCGCTGGGTCTTTAAAAGCCTTAAATTTACAAATCTGCATTTAATACCTTAAAAAAGTCCTTAAATTTGACAGCTGGGGTCCTAAATTTCAGATGGTAGGTCTTAAGTTGTGTTATGCTTCAATGGATTTCCGTCACTTGAATGGCTCAGAATATCTACCATGAATATAGAAGTTTTCAATCAAATTGATCTCTTTCGCTTGCTAGTTTCCTCCAGATCCAACCTGACCGTAATAATGAAATTGGGAACCAATTTATTAATGACTTTGCAGGTTGAAATGATCGGGGAATGTTTAACCCAACGCACACACAGGAAGCCTTTATTTACCTGAAAGGAAGCAACAGTGACTTTGATAGTTTTTTTTTTAATATACAGTAGTAAGGACTGACCGATACATTGGCCGGCTGATATTTTAGGTCGATATTTAAGTTTTTTGCTGGTATCGGCATCGGCCAATATGTTAGATGTATTGGCACTCAGCATAATTCAGATTTATTCATATATATATATATATATATATATATATATAAATTTATTGCATTTATGTATTTATTTGAAGTGCTTAATTCTTTTTTATATTAAAAAAGCTGTAAATTACTTTTCATTGTATCCTTCATTATATTAATTGGGATTCAAATGCAGTATTGCCCCCAAATATCGGCCATTGGATGAGGCTGAAAATATCAGTATCAGTCCTAAAAGAATCTGTATCAGTCTATCCCTATACCCCATATATGATTACAGTCATCCTCAAAATTATTCATACACTGCCATTGAAGAAAAGGCTAAATTCACAATAGTAATTCAAATAACAAGAAACTAATAATAAAAAGAAATTTATAAAAATATAATTTAGTGAAATAAAATATTGCTTTTGAATTGTGGTTGAAAATAATGATTATAAAAACACCAATATCTATCCCAGACCAAAACGAGCACTCTGCTCATGGACAGTGGATCAACATACCTGCCAACAGGTGCAGACGTCTGATTGGACGATACAGAAAATACCTGATTGCAGTGATTGCCTGAAAGTGTTGCTCAGCAAAATTTTAGCTTCGGAGCCCTGTCATACTTTATTACTTGTTTTATTTTCCATGTTTTTTTTTCACATTTCTGTTGACCTACAATTCAAAATCAATGTCAAGATTGTCATAGAATTTTTATTTATTATTACTTTTGTCAATTTCAACTTATTTCACTGACAATAGATTTTTTTTCCATCTTTAATGGGAGGGTGTGAATAATTTTGAGGACGACTGAATGTGTGTGTGGTTGTTGCTGTTTAATTTTATCTTTTTTTAAATTATCTTTGTAATTGTGGAGGAATCTGTCTTTTCCCTGTGTGGCTGTGAAATGGGCATGAAATTCTGTTCTAAGTGGTCTTAAAAAGTCTTAAATTTAACTTTTAAAAGTGTGTAGGATCCCTGTCCTCCATAGTTTTATATTTATGTTATGAAACAGATTATTTAATAACCTTAGAAACAAGGCAGCTGTTCGTGAAAATGAACAAAATTAGAGGTGAACAGTTCTGAATTTGGACATTTTCTTTTAAACTCAGGCAGCAACGAGCTTCCGTACATGAAGGCTTCAGGTGAACTCAGAAGTGGGTTATTACACCTCAGACTTTTATTTCCTCTGAATGAGGAGCTTTAGAAACACGTGAAAAGACTGAGTAAGCGATCCTGACTGGATCTGAGACATGTGAGCGGTCCGGTTAATCAGCCTGGAATGAGGAATTTGTTCAGTATGTGGGTGAGGCCTGGCTCAGACCTGAAGCGGCTTGTTTTGGATTTAACCAGTTAGTTTCCTGCTGTGTTTGGCTTTTGCTTCAGCTCACACATAGCTGAATTAAGCAAACACTTCAGGTCCTGTTCAACTAAACATTCAGGTCAGGAAAAAAGTAGGAAAAGCCGGATCAGTCCCACTGGCATGGAGCTGTGACCCACATCACAGAGTTTTAGTATCAGCTGAGCAGAAAATTCAGCAGCTTCAGTTTTGTTCCTTCAAACAGTCAAAATTATTCATACCCTCCTAATTAATAAGGAAAAAAATCAGCCATCAGTGAAATAAGCTGAAATATATATATAAACATGACATTGATTTTAAATTGTGGTTCAACAAAAATGTTAAAAACAAAAAATAAAACAAGCATGATGGGGCTCCTGATCTAAAATTTTGTTGAGCAACCACCTGACAAAATCAATCATTGCAATCATGTGCTTTCCAATCAAACGTCTGCACTTGTTGACAGGTATTTTGCAATGTACAATACTATGCCTTTAACAGTTTTGATTTTTTGAATAAATCTTTTCAACTACAATTCAAAAGCAATAATTTGTTTCAATAATTGATAATTTTGTAAATTTTTATTTATAATTATTTACTTAAGTTTCTTGTTATTTGAATAGCTAATGTTATTTTAGCATTTACTTTGAGTGAAGGGTATGAATAATTTTGAGTATGACTTTACATGAAGTGAGTTAATTTTCTGTATATTTTTTTCTCAAATTTAATCAAGTCTTGTAAACTGGCAATTAAGAGAATGAGAGATTAAGAGTCAACTTTAAGGACAAATGTGATGATAAAAAGGCGCAGGACTAAATAAGTTTTACTTCATACTGCCCCTTTTTGGACATTTTAGCCCTTATGGTAACTGTTATTTTCCACTTAATTTGCTACATTTATTAATTTGATCAACTATATATTTAGGCTATAAGTGTAATTTACGTTTTGTCCAAATAAAGAAAGAATCAATCAAGTATGGTAAAGTAGCAGCGAGGGCCAGGCGGGGTTCGACCCCACAGACTCCCGGATGAGTCCCGCGCAAATCAGCTAAGACGCCAGGGCGCGTCATCAATCGGAAGCATAGTGATAACCTCACACTGTTACACCAACAAACATGTCACAATGATGAAGATGATGTACTGGGTTCTGTATCAGTCAGAACTTTCTGGACGGTCTCAGCCAAAGAAATGAGTCTTTCTTTTGAGGAACGACCCCCTCTTGTTGGACCGGTCCAGCTCCTCTCTGTCTCTGAAGGAGGTGCTGTGGACCAGCTGGGACGTCCTCTGACGGAGCTTCTCCAGACTGGGTCTCATCCTCCCGAACGAGGACTTCCTCCTGACAACGGCCCTGGTTCGGCCCTCCCCGTCCACAGAGTCGCTGTCACTGTAGTTGAGCACCTGCAGCGGGTTCAGGTTGGACTGGAGGACCTTGGAGAACCTCCACCGGCCTCCTCCATCCTTGCGGCCTCCGCTCTCCACTTCGCGGTGCTCGTAAGCCCCGATGATGTCCCGGATGTCCACGCTCGCGCCGTCAGTCAGGTAGTGGCAGGCTTTCCTCCCGCTGTAGTCTCTGACCTCCACGTCCGCGCTGTAGGCCCCCACCAGGAGCTTCACCACCTCCATGTGGCCGTGCATGGCGGCCACGTGCAGCGGCGTGTAGCCGGTGCTGGAGCGGACGTCCACGCTGAGGGGGACGTGGTGCTGTTTGGCGAAGTTAACGATCAGAGCGATGACTTCCGTCTTGCCGTGCTTGGCGGCCCAGTGCAGGCACGTGAACCCGGTCACGAAGTCCTTCCTGAGGACCAGGCTGGGCTCCGAGGTGAGGAGGTGGTGCAGGCCGGCCCACTCCCCGTCTGAGGCGCTCATCATCCAGGCGTGCTCCAGGGGGTCCAGGGTCACGGAGGTCCGGTCCTCATCCAGGGAGGCGGAGTCGCTGTCGCTCCTGTTGGACAGGTACGCGGAGCTGCGGAGCACCAGGCTGCGCCTCACCTGCGGGGAGCTGCCCATCATCAGCTCCAGGAAGTGTTTCCGGCTGCCTCGCGGGGTGCTGTTGTCCTCACTGCCGGACAGGCTCTGCCCGTCCGAGGACGACTCATCCTCGCGGTCCCCCTGATCCTGCGCGGAGAGGAGGTCCGCGTCCCCTGTGTTTACCTGCGTGGCATCGGGCAGCGTAAACACGCGCTCTTCCACGGGGAGCGGCGACGGCTCGATCAGAGCGATCTCCGGGATGTCCGGCGCGTGTCCACTCCGCTCCGCGTCCCGCGTGTATGGCGTGCAGCTCTGTTTACCCCCCATCTCACCTGAGCTGCCGTCCGGGTCCCCCGCCACACTCGCACTCTCCCCGGAACGCGGAACTCTCTCCGTGGCATTTCCGTAACCTGAGCCGAGCGAAGCGGCAGGCTGCGGCCGCTCCTCCGCCGCGTCATCACCGCTCACCTGGTCCGCGGCAGCCGCGTAACGGGACGCGGCTCTGGCTCGCTGCTCTGGTTCTGTCGGTGAGCGGAACTTTTTCTTCAGACAAACATATTTCTCTCCGTTCTCATTTCTCACAAAAGCAACGTTATCCACGTAGGTTTTAAAAGTCTGCCTCACGGCCGCCTTCTGCCGCGGCTCCTGCGGGAAGGCGGCTTTAAAATGCTCCACCAGCTCCGAGCTCCGAACTTTGCCTCCACGTGCCTTTAAAAAGTCCAGAACCGACTCCTGGGTGAAGCCGGTGGCCATGATCCGCTCACCGCGTTAAGCCAGCAGCGTGAAGCCGGTAACAGCCTCCAGGGGGAATTCAGAGATCCATCAGCACAAAACCGAACCAGCATAAACAGAACCGGCGAGAAGCGCCGCTCATGTGTGAGCTTTATGTCTGGCGTTCTCCGTCTCCTAGCAACAGACAGCAGAAGGCGGGGAATCACAGCCGGATTGTACCATTAATCTCCACGGGAGGGGGGTAGATTAAACTTTTTTGTCGATTTGTGCGAATAAACCATCAAATATGAATTCTTTGTTAAAGGTACACCTCAACACGAACTTCTGACCAAATAATAAGCAATAATAGAACATTTTTTTCTCGTCTTTGCTTATTTAAAATCACGGAGCAGTGGTGTCTGATCCCCTGTAAGCGAACGGTCCAAACTGCGGGATTACGGTGGTTAAACAATTAACCTGCTTATTCTGGTGCTCTTGGCTGTGTTTTGGGTCATTATTCTGTTGGAGGACCTGTGACCTGCAACTGAGACCAAGTTTTCACAGACCAGCCAGCATATTAAGCTGTGAACTCTCAGTCAAAGCAGGGCAGGGTTTATATTGAAAATAAAAATTAAATGAAAAACATTTTATTTATCCCAGAAGGGAAATTCCATGTTGCAATAAGCTCTCTCTCTCTTTCTTCAAACAATATACAACATAACAATAATACATAAATGTATAACTTACATAATGTTGATAAATCAGGAGTTAATGGATAAACTGAAAAGGTTATTTATTACATTGTGATTCAGATGTATTGAAAATAAATTACCTTATTAACTTTTTAAGGCCTTTTTTGTGGATGGTTAAGTTTCCCTTAATGTATTTGGTTAATTGAGCAATGCGTTTTTTTTTGCCAAAATGAGCCGTAGAGTTTCAGTTTAAAATAATTTATGTTGGAACTTGAATTTCAGAGCATTACATGTCTGTACTAGGGGTGTAACAATATCAATACAGATCGATGTATCAATTGTAAACTGATCCAAAAACCCAATATCGACCAAAAATCGATATCAAACCCATTTTTATCATGAAAATGGCTTTACTTTGAACGTACTCCGACACGTTTTCACAACAAAATACATGTTTATAGTTGTGCAGTGGATAGATGTCACACAGGTAGATTGTACTGCAAAGCTTACAGTTATGTCAAGAAACAATAACCTTGTATATTACTTGTAATATTGTTTTATATAATTTTATATCAATCAGTGGATCCTACATCAAATTAAATCAAAATTGTATAGAGTGAATTTGAGATATCGGCAAACATCGAATCTCTTATCCAATGTATCAATATAATATCGTATCGTGATCAAACCAGTTATTTACACTCTATAAGAAAAACACAAGTTAAACGGATTGAAATACAGTACAAAGCACAAATTTGAAAGAAAAAAGCTTTTTTTTAAAAAACGAATTTATTTCTGTCTTAATAAAATGAGGTGTTAACACATTCCAAAATGTCACAGCCCTATATTACAGTTTTCTTAAGTACCTCTGTTCTTGGCAATAGTAGAGTAAAATGATCACTCAAGGCGAGTCCAGTTGAATAGTCACGTCGAGTATTTCTCGGTTTTAACAGTAAAAACAATTTACTTGGTTTTTGAACCTGAAAAATGTCTATGATCAACAGTAAACCAAGACAGCATCCCATGCATCCACTCCACACTAGACCTACTAGAATAGTGCAAGACCAATCTTGCTGTATATGCTGCGATATTTCAGTGTATCGATTCACTGAAATATCGCAATATTTTATATGCTTATATCGATATTTAAAAACACCGTGTAGATCTATTTGGATTAATTGAATTTAATTGATTTTGACTCATTTTCTTGTTTCAGTCATCCGATGTATGTACATCTGTACTACATTTATTTCAAGCTGCATTTTAAATTTCTCTGGAGTTCCTAGAATATCGCAATATATCGCAGTGTTACAATATCGCAATACTGTATCGTATCATGACATGTAGTTTGTCAATTTGTAATGCTTTGTTTTACTGTTAATATTAAATAGTTGCAATTATGATCCACCTGGCCTCAGACCAGTTTAAATGAGCTTTGGTCTGGCCTCAGGAACAACTTTCCAGAACTACATGGACCTGTTTTAAGTACCTTTTGAAATATTAGTCATCCCTTGAAAATATTGGAATCCGGCTGCTCATTTCTAGAAGACAAATAATAAGCCAGATATAGGCACACTGAAACAAGTTTTTTTTTAATTCATGAGGATATACAGTCGTTTTCAAAATTATTCATACCCTACAATTAAAAGAAAAGGCAGTAATTCATATAAGAAACTAAAAAATGTAATAATTAAAAAAAATACTAAATTATAATTAAGTGAATTGAAATCTTGCTTTTGAATTGTAGTTGAAAACCATCACAGACAAATTAAAGCACTTTGCTCATGAACACTGGACCAAAATACCTGTCGACAGGTGCAGACGTCTGATTGGCCGTTACAGAAAACACCAGTTTGCAGCGATCGCATCAAAGTATTGGTTAATGTTTTAGTTCAGGAGCCCCATCATGCTTGTTTACTTGTTTTATTTTTTGTTTGTTTTTAATATTTCTGTTAAACTGCAATTCAAAATCAGTCATGATTTTCATAAGAATTTGTATGTTTTTTTTTTTTTCATTTAACAGCTGATTTTTTTTCTTATTTAATGTGAAGGTATGAATAATTTTGAAGACATACTTTATTCAACTGGAGTGAAACTAAGTAATTTATGAAAAAAAAGAAAAAAAAAGTAGCAGCAGTTTGGCTGCATCTTCTCATTTATCCAAATTCTGTACTCAAGTTTTTGTTTAATCTGATTAAGAATTTCAATTTTAGTTATTTAACCAGTGTTTCTTCCTGTAAATAGGACAGGTGAGATAAAAATCTGTTGAAAGCAGAATATTTTCCTTGAAACTTTCTAATTCCCAGGAACCCAGAGTGGGTTTCCTTTACTGGATGACTCATTCAGGAGCATCATTTTTCTAAGGAAAAAGTGTAAGTGTTTATCTGGTAAAACGTTCAGGTCTCTACATGCTCACACCGATAGGTGAGATGTTCTGCTTATTTTGACGTTTCCTGGAAACCAGGAGCCTGTCCCAGAAAAGAGAAGCTCTGAGTTTGAGTCCAGATTAGCCGAAGATCAGAGAATTAACCCAAGTCATCAACTCATACAAAGTTTTTTATTCAAATTAAAAATGACAGTCCAGGACCAGAACAAAGCAGCAGGTCACTGTTTCTGTTTCAAAGATTTCACAGCAGGAAGGACGTCGTCCAGGTGAGTCACACCTGAAACACATTCAAAGTCAGAAGTGAGACAAAACTAAAGCCGCGTATCATGACTGATAAACCCAGCCTCAGAGACCTACGTAGACTCTAGTAGGCCCCCTGGTGGACACATTTGGCACTACAACTCGGACATACTGCACAGAGATGTACATACAGTATAAGCAAATTGTTTTCATTTTATTTTTTTGTCTATTTACACTTAAAAGGCAAAATAGAGGCTTTATAAACTAACAAGATTCTGTCCGTTATTTCTTAAATCAGGCATTAAAAGATTAAAGGTACAGTGTGTAAAAAAAAATCAAAGGTCAATGGCAGAAAAATGTGATATATAATTCAAAATTGTTTCTATTGATGTGTAATCGCTGCACTAGAATAGCTATTATATGTTTATTTTCTTAGAATGAGTCATTTATATCTACTTGCTGGGGGTGCACATACATGGAGGCCGCCATATTTGTGCCACCATTTTTTACTCATAGTACAGTCATAGCTACACCTGAGAGCACTGGATCCACTCACACATGAAAACATCTTTGTCTTGGAGAATTTTGGCCCCTAACGGCCACCGTCAGTACCATACTGTACCTTTAAAGGTACAGTATATAATAATGACTGACATCTAGTGGTAAAGATGGGTATTAGATCGAAAAGATGTTTTCTTTGAAATGACTTCATATTCTAAGCACTTTTGTGAATGTATGGTGGTTATTAGTGGCCAAAATTCTCCAAAACAAAGATGTTTTCATCTGTGCGTGGATCCAGTGGTCTCAAGTGTAGCTATGACTGTACCATAAGTAGGGATGTATACCGAGTACCGGTATCGTTTGGTACCGGTTCCTAATCTTAACGATACCAGGGTACCGTTAAGATTCTGGACAAACGATACTCTTATTGATACTTTTTGTACATCTACCTAACCATCGAGTTATAATTACACAGTCAAATAATCACAGAGATGGAATAAGACAGACACAATTCCCATATTCTCCTAGCTGTTCTTCACCCACCTTTATGTCCGGGCTACTTCAACACCTTCTGAACAAACGTTCTCCACCACTGGATCTTTTAACATCTTGTACTTGTCTTTATTATTTACTCTAAATTATGTTATAGTATCAATAAGAGAATCGATAAATACCGGTATCGATAAGGAGTATCGATATGGGTATCGGTATCGATAAAATCATAACGATATACATCCCTAGTAACTATTTTTAATGTCTTTTAAGGTATTACTGATCCCAAACAGTCTCTAACTCCCATTAAACAAAGCTGGTGCAAAGCTCAGCGGGTTCTCACTTTACACACATTGTTTTGTCCATTCAGGGACACCGTAGTAGAAATGGCGGAACAAATATGGCAGCCTCCATGTATGCGCACCCGCAGCAAGTAGATATAAATGACTCATTCTAAGAAAATAAACACATAACAGTTATTCTAGTGCAGTGATTACACATCAAAAGAAACACAGTTTTAAATTATGTATCAAATTTACTGCCATTGATCTTTAATTTTTTTTACATACTGTACCTTTAAGACTCACCTCTTCTTGGCTGTCAGCTGGAGTGGATTATGACACCTAAATTTAGAGTTTGTTTCCCTTCTTTCGCTTGTATTTTCATGCTTACCCAGGATGAGCAGCAGTTCTGTGACGAGGCCGTGGAAAGCCGGGAAGAACTCATCGTGCTGCTTCACTTTCAGAATGATGCTGGAAAACAAGAACAAAGCTTTAAAGCGGCTCTTCATCACGCAGCTTTCACGCTTTCACGCTCCAACCTGTCGATGTCGGCTTCTCCCAGCAGGTCCTGGACCGCTGCAGCGCTGGTGTTAGAGGAAACCAGTCTGGCCACGTGGTTTACCACCTCAGCTGCGGGGACTCTGCTGTCTGATGAGGAAACCACATGTTTGGGTTTAGTGCTTCTGAGCCACTTGCAGAAACATCCAGAACAGCTCTGAGCGGGTACCGAGGCCGAGAACGTCTCTGAGGTTCCTCATGGCGTTGGTCATCTCGCCCAGACGGGTGTAGACCTCGCTCATGCGGGGGTAGACCCCGCTGAGGGAGCGCACATCAAACAGCTCCTGGAAGTGAGACACCATGGAGGCCAGGGTGTAGCGGGTCGGGCTCCGGAGCGTCTGCAGAACCAACGACACCTTCAGCCGATGCTGCACGAAAAGTCCAGGAAAACCAGGAGAAAGCGCTTAAAGGAGGACCTGCTCGTCATCGGCCGAAGAGTTCTCCAACAAGGCGTCCACCAGCACCATCATGTCCTCCACCTTCACTCCGTCTGCAGCATTGTCATTGTGAGGTTGCCACGGCAACAGCTTGACACTCAGTTTGTTAATACTGCGATGGAGATCCTGAACACACACACATACACACACCCTGATGACAGGAAGAAGAAAGTGATCGCTCTCTGGTGGCTGCACATGAGGGCAGCTGGACTTCACCTTCAGCAGGTGCAGCTGCTGGGCCCACTTCTCCAGAACCGGGAGCAGGACCTGGAAGTCCGCCGGGTCGGACGGCTTGGGTCTGCAGAGTCGCAGCGGAGCATCGGGATCGGCGATCACGGCGGCGATCTCCGTCAGAAGCTGCAAGACAGCGACACAGATACGCTGCTGGAGGAGTCGGAGATGCTCCAGGAACCGAGGGACTCACCAGAACTCTTACATGGTGGTACCGGACGCACGGCCAGCATCCGCTGGACTCACTGGTTCTCTCCATCTCAGATGCGTTGGGTCTGAAATAGGGGTGGGAAAAAATATTGATACATTGAAACATCGCGATATTTTCATGTCGATATCATATTGATATTTAAAAACGCGCTACAGATCTATTTTACTAATGAAATCTCACAAGATTTATCGTTATCTTACAAAATCGCGCGATTTTTTTGGGATTTCTCGTAAGATTTCATCATTCTGTTATGAAATCTCGCCAAAAATACATAAATATCCGCCCACACCTGAACCCTGATATTAATCTTCGTCATTTCTATCTGCTAAACAGCGTTTTTGCAGATTATCCGTTGGGATTCGAACTATTTCAGGACTCTGGTGAATATATGCACATCTGTATCAGACACGCAGGTGAGGCAGCATCAACCAGCTGCTTGGTGGTCCGAAACGATGAAATGATTATGGACACTCTTTCAATAAATTCATCAGAAAGAAAACAGAATGTATTCTACTCTATATGATTGATATAAAAAGTAATAAGGTTCATTGTTTTAGGAATTAAACTTGATAGAACCTGTAACCTTGATTCCAGTTTCCAATACTTACTGACCTAAATTCAGATTTTTCTTCTCTTTTTTAAAATATAACTGACTAAAACCTTTTTGAATTTTGTAGACTAAGGTGGTTTTCACACATATCTGGGTCAAACCAGGCGCTGTCGCAGCAGTGAAAAGGTTACAATGTCTCACTTTTCAACTAATACGGAGCCGTTCCGCATCTGCTTTTTAATCACCGCGCCCAGCAGTCGCTCTACAGACGGGAGCGTTGTGTATCCATGGTAACCAGACGGAAGTAGACGCGTTCCAGCTGTAAAGCGTGGCTGTGTTGTAAACAAAACACACATGAATGATGGAGTGTGTTGAAAATGAGACACGGTTGCGTGTGGAGAACAATGTTATCATGTAATGGAGGCGGCGGATTTCCAGACAAACCAGAGCAAGACGCAGATTGATTCTGTTGAACCGCGAAGTCCCGACCATACGCAGATATTATCGGCAAACAGCCAGGTACCGGTGAGTTGTAAATATGAGCGTAGCCTGCTAAGTCCTTGTTGGTAATTTGTCCAGTGTTTGTGAACGCCCCGCTGATCTAAACATTTGAAATAAATTAGTAGCTACTAGCTAGCAAACACAAGATGATACTCAACGTTAAAGTTAGGCCGTGTAACCCTGTTATTTGTAGTATAACACTGTCAATAAGGATATTCCAATAGTACAGCTGCCTACGGATACCTGTTTAGTTCAAAAACGCGGAGTATCTGGGATTTAGGTCGAGCTTAAGTTGGTGTGCGTTCCCACATCACTCGCGCCGCATTTCAGGCCGACGCAAGCCGCTCTGAAACCACCCCGAGTGGCGTGTTCACACAGACCCAGTTGCGCCGTGTTCAGTACCAAAACCCAGTTAGGTCGACCTAAATGGGTCCTGTGTGAAAACACCCTAAAACTAGACTAAAACTATCAGATATAAAATGACTTAAACTTAAGCATTTTTGTCAGAAAGACTAAAACTAAAACTCAGATAGCTGCCAAAAACAACACTGCCCTCGGAGTGAATGTGAGTGTGAATGGTTGTCTGTCTCTCTGTGTTGGCCCTGCGACAGACTGGCGACCTGTCCAGGGTGTTCCTGCCTCTCGCCTCCAGCAACCCCCACGACCCTGAACTGGATAAGTGGTACAGAAAATGAATGAATGAACGTTTATTTTCTTAGAATGAGTCATTTATATCTACATGCTGAAGGGTCCACATACATGGGGGCTGACATATTTGTGCCATTATTTTTACAACAGTGTCCCTGAATGGACAAAACAATGTGTGTGAAGTGAGAACCCTCTGAACTTTAAAACTGCTGCACCAGTTTTGTTTAATGGGCCACCATACATTCATAGCAATGCTTGGAATATAAAGTCATTGCTATACCCATCTTTACCACTAGATGTCAGTAATTCCTGAACACTGTACCTTTAATTAAGCCTCCACCTGTATGGTCTGACCATTGTTTTTCCACTTTAATCTTTTTATGGAAGAGACTGAGCCCCCCCCCCCCCCCCCCCCCCCAAACCCAGGAAACATTCAGGAACATATGCAATTTGCTTCTTTAGCCATGATGTGCCCATCAGAATCAGACACTTTAACACACCTTAACAGCAGTGTTGTTTTTGGCAGCTATCTGAGTTTTAGTCTTAGTCTTAGTCTTTCTGACGAAAATGCTTATTAGTTTTAGTCATATTTTAGTCATTTCTGTATCTGATAGTTTTAGTCTAGTTTTAGTCGACGAAAATCAAAAAGGTTTTAGTCTAGTTTTAGTCAACGAAATTAAAAACGTTTTAGTCTAGTTTTTGTCAGGTAGGCTTTATTTAAAAAAAAAAAAAAAAAAAAAGAATAACTGGCCACTAAGGAGACCATGCTGCCGGTTACATTTGAGCATATAGGTTTGTATATGAAAACAGAAAGAAAGACTATGTTCCATTGCAAGTGAAGACAGCAGTTAATGGTGAGGGGAGTGCATTGCATTGTCTTGTATTATAATCATGTGGCACCTGAAAGTTTAATTTTGTTGTTTTATTATATTGTGTATCTTTTCTTTACCTGCCAAGGGGACTGCTGATGCTAATTAGCTTACTAATGACAATTCAACATGTTGCTATATGTTCATTAATATGTACTGTCCCTGTCAAATAAAAAAGTTTGAAGATAGAATAAATTTTAAAGCTTCTCATAAAAATACTGAATGCAAAAACGTTTTTGACACACAAACCATCAATTTATTGCAAAATTAAGGTAAAATATAGGGCTGCAAATATCTTAAATTACTAACCATTTGGGAGTCGAAACAGCCGGCTCTTTAAGAACCGACTCAAAAGAGCCGACTCTTTAGGAACCGACTCAAAAGAGCCGACTCTTTGGGAACCGAATCAAAAAGACCGGCTCTCTGAAAAGAGACGAACTTCCCACCGTTTGAACAGCGCAGCCAAGCAGCTGCGTGTCTGACCGCAGGTGTTCACCAGAGTCCCTCAGCAGTTCAGATAACCGACGGTAACCCGCAAAAACGCTGTTTAGCAGATAGAAATGACGAAGACTAATATCATGGTTAAGGTGTGGGCGGATATTTATGTAGTTCGGGCGGGTGGCGGTGAGAATATGTTTCTTTTTCGTTGGACAAGACGCGTTTTAAACATCAAACATCGGGATCGTTTCCAGATCAGGCAGAGACAGAGGCACTGCAGGTAATGGGAACAGCGAACACTGTTACAACCAGGAATGATGATCTTTTATGCTGGAATCTCTGAATCACATAGATAAAGCTCCTACGTGGCAAAATGACAGAGACTGCTGTGAATTTAAGATATTAATGTGCGACATGTGGGTCAGGTTTGACAGGAAGAGCCGCGGTTCGCGGGTCTCGGTTCGGGCGGATGCGAGTAAGGATGCCACTACTTTTTAACTTTTGACAGACAGATAAATGCAGAATAGGTAGACATTTCCTGTATTATGAACGTCTGACAGACCAGAGATTCACATTTTCGTCCAGTCTCGTCTCGTCAATGAAAATTTACACACGTCCCGTCATGTTTTAGTCATCAGAGAGACATGTTTAGCTCGTCATCGTGTCGTCATCGTCATGAAAAAAAGGGGCGTCAACGAAATGATTTCGTCATCGTCACCGTTAACGAAAACAACACTGCTTAACAGTCATGTGAGCAGAAAGGCTGAGTTTACCTGACGTTCATGTTTCTGTCCAATCCCTCCAAACGTCTCAGTTTGTGTTTGTAGAGCTTCACGTCTTTCAGCGTGGGCCTGAACACAGACAGACTGCTTTAATAACAGCATGACGGGCGGATCATCACATCCACAAACACACACCTCGCTTCCAGCTCCTGCTTTAGCCGACCGACTTCCCTCTTCAGCTCCTCCACCTGGCGGCTGCTCTCCTGCTGCTGCTCCTGGAACGTCTTGAGATAAAATCAGAGCAGGAACAACTGTTGATTTCTCAAAAAATAAATAAAAAAAAAAAAAAAATCGGTTCTGAAAAGAAAAGTTTGTCAGATTACCTGGAGAACAGTTTTAAAAGATGGAGTAACGGCAGCGGACGTCCTCTTGGTTCTATTGGCTTCTCCTCTGGCAGATCTGGGATCCCTTACAGAAAAAACACATGAATTTCACATGTGAATCACACTAAAATGTTCCAAAAGCACACGTTTGCACATGTGGATCACATGTGGTTGACATGTGCATGAACATGTGATGCATATGTGGTCAGCATGTGAAGAACATGTGGATCACATGTGGTCAATGAGCATAAACATGTGGATCACATGTGAGTCACATGTTCTCCACATGTGAATCACAATAAACTTTTCCAAAAGCACACATTTTCACATGTGAATAACATGGTTAATATGTGCATGAATGTGAGACACACGTGAATCACATGTTTCACATGTTCTTCACATGTGGATTACACTAAAATATTCCAAAAGCACACATTTGCACATATGGATCATGTGTGGTAAACATTTGTATGAACATGTGAAGCACATTTGGACCACATGTGAATCACACTTAATTGTTCCAAAAACACGTTTGTACATGTGAATCACATGTGGTTAACGAGCATGAATATGTGATGCACGTGGACCACCCGTGAGCCACATGTTCTTCACATGTGAATCACACTAAATGTTTCAAAAGCAAACATTTGCACATGTGGATCATATTTGGTTCAATGTGCATGAACATGTGACACAAATGTGGAACACGTGATTCACGTAATTTTTTAAACATGTGATTCACATATTTCTTCACGTGAATCACAATAAAATGTTTCAAAAGCAAACATTTGCACATGTGGATCATATTTGGTTCAATGTGCATGAACATGTGACACAAATGTGGACCACATGTAATTCACATATTTCTTCACATGTGAATCACAATAAAATATTCCAAAAGCACACATTTGCACATGTGAATCACATGTGGTTAACATGCATAAAAATGTGACGCACATGTGGATCACACGTGATTCACTTGTTTTTTACATCTGAATCACACTAAAATATTCCAAAAGCACACATTTTCACTTGTCGATTACATGTGGACCACATGTGAGTCATATGTTCTTCACATGTGGAGCTCATGTGTTTTTTTTTTGTAATGGATCAGAGAGGACAGCAGAAATCTGTGTACTGGTTTTAGTGGGAATGTGACAGAACCACAGCGAGTTACCTGAGCTCCTCCAGCTGCTGACTGAGTTTAGTCTCGTAGTAGTCGATCACGTCCATCACCCTGCAGATACAGCAGCAGTCAGCACATGATGCCTTCCTGGCCTCGTCTCCTGAAGCCTCCTGATGCTGGGACCTCAGAGGGAGGACAGTTTATAGATGAGACGAGCTTACCGATGATCGGCTGCAGAGCTGGGCTGGAAGAGCTTCCTGCAGATGTTCTGGAAAGTCTGACTCTGCCGGGCCAATCGCTGCTCTTCCTCTCTGACGGTGAAGTGGAGCTTCTTCTGGATCTGAGCTGCTTCCTCCTCCCGTCTACTCAGCTTCAGCTCCAGCAGCTGGCACCGTCTCTGAGCGGGACAAACACAAATCTGCTTAAACATCCTGCTGTGAGGTGAGAAGGAAAGGTGAGAGGTTTCTGAGAGGATGAGACACCTCTGCTTCTGCTTTTCCTTGCTGCAGCTGCTGGGTGTAGCCGTGCTGCTGGGCAGCTTTGCCCAGGCAGCGGTCCTCCAGGTCCTGGACTCTGGTCTTCACTTGGTCCAGCAGAGCCTCCAGCTCCGTGATCCTCTGAGACTGCTGAGCTTCTCGGCTCATGCGTTTCTGGACCTCCTCTCTGAAAACACGCCGGAAAATCTACATTTAAACATGAATCAGGAGCTCGTAACCGAGGGACCCCAGGAACCAGGAACCGAGGTATCAGTTCAGTTCAGACAAAACCGTCCCAAAGAGACCTGAACCTGAAAAACTGTTGATTCGTTGTTTACAACAACAACAGTGAGTTAAACTTCTTCGATCTCAGACTGCAGGTTCCGTTGTGGATCCTAAAGCAGAACCTTCACTCACCAGACCTCTCTTTTATGCCTTCCTCAGGCCACTTTTGTCACTTTTTTTCTGTCTTGGTGATCATTTCAGCTGCGTTGCGGAAAGTGGCATGAATATCTGCAATAACTCTTTAAACAAATTTTTGAAATCCAGTGTCTTTTCCCTTCAAACATCGTTTATACTCTGAAGAAGAATTTTGCACCTTCTGGTCACCCTAATGGACAAAAGTGTCCACGCACAAAAACTGTTAGAAAATCATCATACATTAATATTTTTTTCTACTTTTTTTTCTTCATAAATTATCTAAACAACTTCTGTCCAACTCAAAACTACCAAACACTTAATTGTTTTTTAGGATTTTAACCCTTTAAATGCCATTTTGAATGTTTTAATTGCTAGCTCATTCATTACAAAAAACCACAAAAATTGAATTATTTTCCATATAATAAATATTAGCGGCTGGGAAAAAATATCGATACACTGAAATATCGCGATATTTTTATATGCAGATTTAATATTGATATTTGAAAACACAATATTGATCTATTTTACCTACGAAATCTCACAAGATTTTGTAACAGAACCACAAAATCTCACGAGATTTTGTTAGTAAAATAGATCGATACTGCATTTTAAAATATTGATATGATATCAGCATATGAAAATATCACGATATTTCAGTGTATCAATATTTTTTTCAACCCCTAATAAATATTACAGGGATGGGTCTTTGGTGGTGATTAGATACTTGCACATGTCAACGATTAGCAACAATATTGATTTGATTCCATTTGTATTTTTTGTGTAGTGTCAGAAAATCCCTCTGGTGACCCTCGTGGATAAAAGTGTCCCTGCACAAAAATGGTTATAACATCATCATACATTAAAATTTTATCTACTTTTTTTGCTTAATTTTTTATCTAACCCCTAATCACACCTTTAAAAAAGTTCTGTTAAAGACCCTAAGCACAAAAATGTGGGCACTGACAATCATGCAATAAAAAAATATTTCTTTTTTTTATTATTCAAGTTACCATCAATCCATACAATGCATATCAAAACTGAATTAATTTTTAATTTTTTTAAGTCACATTAAACCCACATTTTTTTAAACCAATAGATATAAGAAAAAATAATTATGCGTTCTGTCATGTTAGGATTTTATTTTCAATCCAATCCACATCCAATTAAGCAAAAACTGTTCCAAAGTGCTGAATAAATAATAAACAATAGATTTATAGATTAATAATTAATCTATAAATTATTGGAAAATAATTTATAATTTAATTCTCCTACAGTGGAGATTAAAATTCTCCAGTGGAGATTAAAATTCTCCACTGTAGGAGTATTTTCTAGATAAATTGTCAAATTTGTGGGGCGGTCATTAGCTCAGTTGGTTGAGCAGCCGCCCCATGAACAGAGGCTACAGTTCCTCAGCGCAGTCGGCCCCGGTTCGATTCCCAGTCGAGGTCCCTTTGCTGCATGTCACTCCCCACTCTCTCTGCCCCTTTCCTGGCGCTATACACTATCATATAAAGGCCACTTGTGCCCAAAAAATCCTTTAAAAAAAAAAAAAAAAAAAAAAATTGTCAAATTTGTGATTTTCAGCTCTAAAAACAACGCCATAACAGACCTGTGCTCAATACTGTCTCTAAAATTAAAAGTTTGATTCTAAAATTTGTGAAAAGAAAATTTCTTGCAAAGAATTGTGCACAAACAGCCAAAGCAACAGCCAGATTTAGACATAAAAATTTGCCTAAAGGAACAAAAATGTCAATAATACAGAAGAGGATTAGGGCCACTGAAGAAAAAAAAAATTCTGAGAAAAAAGGCAGAATTATGACTTTAATCTCAGAATTCTGACTTTTTTCCAAGAACATTTTAAAAAAAGATTTTTTTGTCAGATTTTTTAAAATCATCATTATTTGTGAAAAAGTCAGAACACTGATTTTTTTGTTGTTGTTGTTTTTTCCCAGAACCTTTTTTTCCAGGTGATTTGTTTTTTTCAATTTCTGAAAGTCAGAATTCCGAGAAAAAAGTCAGAATTCTTATTTTAATCTCAGAATTCTGAGAAAAAAAAAGTCATAATTCAGACTTCTTTTTCTCAGAGCATTTAAAATAAAATTTTTGAGGAGATTTTTTTTTTTTTTCCAATTTCTGAAACTTTTTTCTCAGAATTTCTTTTTCTTCAGGGGCCCTAATCCTCTTCTGTACAATAATGTTGCACAAAGTTAAACGTTGTCCAAATAGAGCTCCAGATACAGATTGGTAACCAGCAAATCATTGAAAGATAAGAAAGTAAAATCTCAATGTGCGGAGCTTTTCAACAACATTTCATATGCCATGATCATGACCACTGTTGTTAGGCTGAGTTTTTGGGTGCGTGATGGTGGCAGCGGTGGTTCTCTGGACAACAGTGACTAAACTGAATAAGTCAGACCTGCATGACGCCCATCAGATGCTGATAAGATTGGATGACAGGAGGACAGGTGGTCCATGCAAACGCAGATCTAAATTATTAAACACACTCACTGCAGACATGTGAACACCTCAGTAGAGACCAGCTGCTCTGTCCTGGTGGAGAAGCTTCCACATTCCAGCAGGAAGACACAAAAATCCCAAATCTATGCATGTATGAATGCATTTCAGTACATTCTGATACTCTTCCATGGGATTATATTTCATATTCTACCAGCAGATTTCAGCTGAGACCACAATAACATGCTGACTGGTCTCAGGTTAAAGATGCGTGAGGACACAAACAGGTGGACATACTTTAGCTGGTTGTTGGACTTGACCAGCTCCTGGATGAGAGCCTGTCTCCTCTCTGAGTCTGTCAGCATCATCCTCAGAGTTGTCCTCACTTCACCAGCTGACTTCTTGTCCAGCAGGACCAAATCTGAGAGTACAAAGATGGAAAAAGGAGCTTCTTTACAAACCAATCCAAAAGGTAATTCATTTTTTTAAATGCAAATACAAATGGAGCTCAATTAAAGAGTCAACTTTATATTTTTGGGTCACATTTCCTCACCTGAGAGGTTCTTATTCTCAACAGGGTCTGCAAAAAACACCGGCTTAAAGCCGTGATGCTGCAGAAGTTTGTTCACATCGTCCCACTCCACCTGCTCCTGCTGCAACACACAACAGACAGCCATCAGCCTTCATTAAAACATGCATCCGCTGCACACACCTGGGGGGCTGCAGCCCTACCTGAAACTGCCTGCAGGTCCACACATAAACATAGCTCTCATTTCTCGAGTGGAGAAAATGTGCAGACCTGGAGTCCATGTCTGTTTTTAAAGCAGATCCAGTGAAGCCAGATGGACCCTGCACTAATGCTGGCAGGACCTGTTGAATGATGATCAGGTGTCTGCAGCCTCCTTAGCTACTGATGCAGCACAATGAATGAAACATGATCCACCACAACCCCCTCTCACCCCCCACCTTCAACAAAGTCTCTAATGGCTTCACTATGATGTCTCTTACCTGCTTCATCCTCTCAGCCCACTGCAAGTAAACGCCAGCAGAAGTGTTATAACAGAAATGCCGTTTTAACAGAAACAACTGGTTTCATTACAATAAATGTGTGCAAACACGAAAATAACATGTGATATTAAAGATAAAGGTTTCCTGATAAATTCGGCTCACAAAATAAAAGAAGTTATCATTAAAATAACAGCGTTTAAGAGCTTCTCCGACGTGTTTACGTTATTATAGAAAAAACAGCAGCTGATTAACAACTAACCCGCTCTGCGTTAGTAATACTGCTGGCTCGCGCCTCTGTAGCAAACGAGCTCGTGTTATGACACATTAAGGATCGTTTCAATCAGATATACTATCCTCATTCCTGGTAAATGACCGTTTATCGCCGTTCTTGCTTTTGGAGAACCTAAAAGACACAACGAAAATCCCTCTTCCGCCATTCAAACAGTGCGCGGTGACGTCGCGGCTGAAAACCAATAGGAAGTGAGCATTTTAGTCTTTGACCAATCATCTTACAGAAGGACTTCTGCCTGTAATAGCGACATTTGACCGCAAGATGGCAGTAAAGCTACTCTATACAAAAAGATACATTTTTACTGTTTTTGAAATACCCCTGCTGGGACGTAATTTAATTAATCATTAATTAATCTATTAATTTATTTAGATATTTATGTATTTCCAACTTGACTTAAAAATATAAACTCTTCGGTCTCAAGATTACTAGTTTTTGCTGATTAATTTAAATACAAGTTAGTTACAATGTCTAATTAAACTGGAAATGTATTCTGTTTACTGTTTCTCTTTATTTAAGCGTGTTCTATCTCTTTTAATTTCTTTTTAGTTTGTTTTATCCTTTTTTGTGTGAGTTTTTAACGTTTCTTTTGCACCCTGGTTTTAATGTTTTATGGAAAGCACTTTGAGTTGTCTTGTACATGCAAGATGCTTTACAAATAAACCTGCCCTGCATTGGATTGAATTTCAAGTTGAATTTAAGCCAGCTGCTTGTTTCTGTCAGTCATCTGAACCACTTTTCATAGCTTGCCTGTCACTATTCACCAGACTTGTGTTCAAGAAACATCTTTCAAATTAATGCAAACTAAACCTCTGAAATAACTGAAAGGAGATGCAGAAAATTGATTTCCTTTGCAGAAGCAGGAACCAAAACATTTCCATGAAAAACAATTCTTGTCAGGGCTGCTACTTACAACAAGCTGGATCTATCTGAATTTTCCTCCACATTTTCTGTCAAACAACACAGGAAAATTAATTATTTTAACCAGATGGATGATATAATGATTAGTAATTAAAGGATAGGTCCTCATAAAATGCTCCTGATTGATTAGTATATTTTGTATTTGACATGATTTGGATCAGTTCTGACTGAAGTTGGAGGCACAGAGCCGACGTTTGTCCTCATTAATGAACTAATTAAGACAAACTGCGGAGCTGCTGCTGGTGAAACATTCAGGATTTAGGGTATTTTTCTCTGATTTGAGGAAACGCTGTGCAGAAGTCGTGACTTTGTGATGGATGTCAGCACGGTTACAAACTGCATCATGAGTGCGGAGACTCGGCACATCTGGATCTACCTCAGCGCAGATGTTCTGACTCATCCAGGCCTCCAGATGTTCTGCAAGCTTGACTGGACTTGTCGGATCAGTCCATCTGCTTAACTGTAATCTTATATATCAGCACTCTGGATGCTCCACTCTTCAGTCTTTTTCCATCGTTTTCATCCTCCAGTCAGTTCCTCCTCCTAATGAAGTGTCCTTGGATAAAACAATGAGTCCCACTGCAAAGCTTTGCTCAAACACTGTCTGGAAAGATGATGTTTTCCTCTTATTCTGCTCGTGGAGGAACATTTGGCCTCATACACCAACATCCTCATACAGATCTTCTTAAAGTTGTTCTTTAAAAATCCTTCAGATTGATCATTGTGTTTGTAGACCGCATAATTGTTTCAATCTTCAGTTTTGGACTGATGAATACAAACCTCTATATTTAAAACGAGGGCTGTTTGATGTTGGCTTTTTTTTTTTTTTTACACGATTCTCTACACCAGGGGTTCTTAACCTTTATCATGATGGGGCCCAAGTTTTCCAAACTGGTCCAGGGTCCACTCATACTTTAACACTTTATTAGTGTAATGATCTCATTTTTGGTTTATTTATTTAATAACTAAATCCACCTGCCTTTGACAGACTGAACCTAGTAAAATGTGGCGCGATAAACATGAATGACATAATATGAAAATATATTATGAGATCGTCACAAACACATTTATATCACACGTATAATTTATGGAATAAAATCACACTCCTTCATGAACTAATCAGAATTAGCCTATAAACACAAAATCTACAACATTTTACTACAAAAAAAGGGACAACAGAAGAAAAACAGATGGAAACAGATTGTAAAAAAGAGATAAAATGGTGTATCAATAGATCATATTGAAAATCAAAAAGGCTCAATTTAAATAATTAGTAAAAACCTGTATTTTATTTGATTAGCCATTAAAGCACAAATTTAATTGAGCAATTTACTTATTTAAACTTTTCCTAGAATTTTTGGGATTTTTTAAAAGAAAATCCAAACATAACAGGCATTGTCTGCATCAACAGCTGATTTTATCTCTTTTTTTCTTAAAAATCCTTTCTTTCCAACAAATATTAGATTTTCTAGATGAAGTTGCAGATGCAGGCTTCAGGGCTTTTGTTAGCATTAGTGTTAGCATTTACATTAGCGTTAGCTGGTGCTCCATTCAGACATCTCAGCTCTGCTTTGTTATCTCCACTTACTGATCCAAATGGAATTGGATTTTTGCCTTTTTATGGCGATTTGGGACCATTTTTGTCGTTATTATTTAGTTTTAATAATCCTTTACAACATTTGCTACAGGCTAGCTGCTCTTGCTAGCTGTTCTTCTGCTTGTTTGTTGAACGCTGACAAATTACCACCATCAGGTGGGGGGAGGCTACATTGCAACTCATTCGGTCATAAAAAACAGTTAAATATATACAGTCCTCGCGGCCCACATGTGTAAAAGGAAAGTTTTTTCGCGGCCCTCTAGGTGGCACTCGAGGCTGGAGCTTGGACCGCAGCCCCATGGTTATGAATCACTGCTCTACACAATCTCTACAGCAACCCACAGGGCAAAAAAGTCCCGGACGAGCCCCCACTATGTTACAACCTGGCTCGAAGGGAAAACAGGTTGAAGGGAAGTAACAAAAAAAGAGTGGGACCGGAGGATGTAACAAGTGAAAAGGGAGACAGGTGTTAAGGATTTGGCTTGTAACACTGATATCCTATAAAGCGGTACTGTCCAACGCTTAATTTCCAATATCAACCGATACCAATCTATGCAGACAACTGTGAGGTTTATCTTTCATATTATGAGAAATATAATTATATTCTGCTCTGAGAGCAAAGATCCCAAAATATCCTTAACTCAGCCAGAGGAGTTCATTTTTTCATCTGGCTGCCAGATATCAAATACTAGCAGGTATTAGCCAACATGTGGCTAATTCTAATGTTTCTGACAACTTGGTAACTTAACCAACAAATTAAAACCAGACATATTATAAGCAGCTTCAAAGCAAGTCAGTCTGTAGCAGCAGCAGCTGCACCATAGTCACATGACTCTGAAAGGAATGCTGGGATATGAAGTTCTTCCACAATAACAGGGACTTTCTACATACTGGACCATTGCTAATGGAACAAGATTTTGCAAGATTTTTGTTAAAAATAATATAAAAATATTGGTCCGAAAAAGTTATAAAGATATTTTCCTATGTCACATTTTAATGCAAATATTGGCCGATAATATCGTGCATCTCTACTTTTTTCCCTATTTTGTTGAGTTTCAGAAGAACATATATAAATAAATATAATAGTAAAGATGCACAGAACTCAGACTCAGGCTATTTTATTGTGCATTTTATTTTTAAATGTAGAAAAATGGATTAAATGCATCTACTACTGGAGATGCCAGTTGATCCTAAAGTAGACATGCCATACATTTAGTGAGAAAATGTGTGATAGTCCTGAAATCTTTTCTGGATTGGGGATGGAGAGGTTTGGCTTCAGGAATTATATTTCTTGGGGTTGAGAGTTTGAATTTAGTGACAGATGGTCTGAAGTGGGCTGTTCCCTCCCCTAAAACCCTCCTTCAAGTCTATCTGGGCCGTAAGTCCTGTTTGTCCTCATTTTCGAAGAGATATGTGTGGTTAGAAATAATCACACAGTGAGATTCAAATCATATAAAAGCACCTTTCTGTACAACGATCCTGCAAATTACAACCTGCTGTGTCTAAACACGTCCGGCATCATTTTAACATGCGGCGAGCTGAAGTGAGTGATGCATCTGAGGAAAACAAACCTCCGGGAGAGTCTGAAGGTTGCCCAGTGGTGACCAGGACATAACCCCCATCTCCTGATAAACTAAGCATTATCATAGAGACACTGTTGTAGTAAATTTCAATCATCAAAAGCTACGTCCAGCCATTTATCACCAGCTGCTCCTTGCTGGAGGTGCATGCCCTCAGCGCCGCTCTGTGGGATGAAGGACTTGTGTGCACACGTTCAGTCTACTGCATTGATGGTTTTAGGGAAACTACAAAACAGAATTAAAGCCATCTTGACTGGAATTTGATCTTGAATATATGAAATTATAAAGTTAGGACATGATCTTATTTCTTATACTGAAATGATAAAATGCTTTAGATATGATCAAAAGTTATTTTTAAAGCATTACTGTAATTCAATTATTGTATTTAAAGGAACTGCACAACAGAAAACACAAACACTGACTATATTCGAAAATGTTCGGCACGTCAATATTAGTAAGAGGACTCAAACCCAGGATACAAAAATATCAGTGAATTCCGCAATCTTTGAAAAAAAAAGGTCATAAGTAGGATTATGAACAAATTTGTTGTTAAGAAGGATTTAGGACAGCGGTAGAGTTGCCCAATATTATCGGCTAACTGATATTATGGCATATATTGGTATTAGAGTGTGATATCGGAAAATATTGGTATTGGTTCTTACTTTTTTAACAACACAATAAACAAGCAAAAAATTCATGGTGATGCATCACTAGGGTTTAAAAAAAATGTCTATGCGCTCAAATATCCCAATATTTCATGTAGCAATATGGTATTGATATCAAAAGCTCTGTTTCGATATTTTTGAATAACGACATCTTGGGAGATCTTGTTGTTCCATTAGTCCAGCATGTAGCAAAGTCCCTGTTGTTGTGGAAGAACTGTGATATTGGAAAATATCCAGGCCAATATTTTTACTAACGAAATCTTGCAAGATATCATTGTTCCGTTACAAAATCTTGCGACATCTTGTTCCATTAGCAGCATTAGTCCAGTGCGTATAAACGTCCCTGTTATTGTTGAAGAACAACATATCCCAGCATTCCTTTCAGAGTCATGTGACTACGGTGCAGCTGCTGCTGCTACAGACTGACTTGCTTTGAAGCTGCTTATAACATGTCTGGTTTTAAGTTGTTGGTTAAGTTACTGAATTGTCAGAAACATTATCATTAGCCACATGTTGGCTGGTCGCATCGATCGGTATCAGATGATATTGGATATCAGAAATTAAGAGTTGGATAATATCGGTATGTCAGATATCGGTAAAAAAAAAAAAGCCAATCGTGAACATTCCTACATTTAGGTCTAGTATTCTCCACTAAGATGCTGATCTGTCTCTATATCAAGCTCCATGTAGCAGATGATCAATAGTGTGATTATTATTAAAGATTTACCAAACATTTGATTTTCATTTACATCCTCAGTTCAAATTTATTTTTATTAATTCTCTCTATTTTTTTTAACGAAATGCATCATAACAATATGTATAATTGTGTCCATTTCAATCAATAATATTAAGAAGAAGAAAAAGAAGGAACCCTGATGCAAAGTTGAAGGAAAGTGGTGGAGGAAATGACTCCAGGAGGACCTGAAACCCAACACTTCCTTGCAGTTAAGAAATTACACTTAAATATAATTCATGATGTCTGACATTTGCAGTGACCTACTGGGAAGTGTGGGTGCCAGTCTACACACACTTATGGCTCCCCTCATGTAACGAGAGTCTATTTCATACATCCAGATTTAATGAGAGCCCGGCTACTCAGTGTGTCCTCACATCCATCGACTCCACTGAGCAGAAAATTAAAATGGAAATTTAGTCCCTGACAGAGTGGAGGGTCCCATTGACCTGCTCTGAATGATTTATGGCAGGTGATTACATCACCTTGATGCTGCCTGGACCACCAACTCATAACCATATTGTTCAACACGCAGTGATGTCTTACTGGTTATTACTCAAACTGAATGTGGAAATAATCAGTTTGGATTAGAAACACTGAATTCTGTCACATGACCTCAGGGCTGGGTTTTAAAGATAACCATGCTCAGAAAAGCAGTTCACATTTTTTACACATGGCACATTATTTAAATTAAATCAATTCATTTTAATCTGTCGTACCTTTAATAACTTGCCTTGTTATGAGCTATGATTTAAAAGGGAATTTCACTTTTTTTTTAAATCTGGGGTCTGTTTTCTCTACGGTGGCCCAGAAGGGTCGCAACGAAAGAAAGCCACAACACAACACAATTAACCGCAACACAACACAATTAACCGCAACACAACACAATTAGTCGCAACACAACACAATTAACCGCAACACAACACAATTAACCGCAACACAACACAATTAACCGCAACACAACACAATTAGTCGCAACACAACACAATTAGTCGCAACACAACGCAATTAACCGCAACACAACACAATTAACCGCCCGCAACACATCACAATTAGTCGCAACACAACACAATTAACCGCAACACAACACAATTAACCACAACACAACACAATTAGTCGCAACACAACACAATTAACCGCAACACAACACAATTAACCTCAACACAACACAATTAGTCGCAACACAACACAATTAGTCGCAACACAACACAATTAACCGCAACACAACACAATTAGTCGCAACACAACACAATTAACCGCAACACAACACAATTAACCGCAACACAACACAATTAGTCGCAACACAACACAATTAACCGCAACACAACACAATTAGTCGCAACACAACACAATTAGGCGCAACACAACACAATTAACCACAACACAACACAATTAACCGCAACACAACACAATTAACCGCAACACAACACAATTAACCGCAACACAACACAATTAACCGCAACACAACACAATTGACCGCAACACAACACGAAAGCTGCAACGGAAGTTGTTTTTTTTTTTCTTTTCTTCTTCTTCATTTTTAAGAATTTGCCACCGGAAATTACATAATGACACAGGAAGCGGCCAACTTTCAGTACAAACCAGATAAAAAAAGTCTGAGAAGCAGCTGGAGAAGTTTGTAAAACATCGACGGTAAATAACGTTCATTGATTTTGGTATACGCTCCTACAAGTGCTTTCAATTTTGATGTATAGATTAAGAATCACCTCATGTTGGATGTAGTGATGCGGACACAGACGGTACATTGACCACCTCAGCCGCCAGTTGCTGCAAGATGATGTTGAAACTCGTATCAGTTCTGCAAACACATCTCGCTCTCTCGCTTGTGGCCCCGGTTATGACCGTTTCTTTAATTTGGAATCAATTATTTTGAATTAAATTATTTGTAAGAAAATTATTCTCCCTCGTGTGTGTGTGTGTGTTATATATACAGTCGTCTTCAAAATTATCCATACCCTCACAATTCACAGTAGGCTAGTTATTCAAATAAAAAGAACTTAATTATAATTAAGTGATTTAAAAAAAAAAATTATTATTTCTTTGTTTTAGTTTTGTGAATTTAGCATTTTCTTTCATTGGAGGGTATGGATAATTTTAAAGACGACTAGCCTACACACACACACACACACGAGGGAAAATAATTTTATTCCAAATCATTTAATTTGGAATAATTGATTCCAAATGAAAGAAACCGTCATGACCGGGGCCATAGGCCTACGTGAGAGAGCGAGATATGTTTATGCAGAACTGATACGAGTTTCCAGCATTGTCTTACAGCAACTGGCGGCTGAGGTGGTCAATGCACCGTCTGTGTCCGCATTACTACATCCAACAAAAGCA
>JALJCO010002010.1:0-31585 GCA_023101725.1 Atherinomorus stipes | reverse complement strand
CTTGCCCCCGCTTTGGCTCCGCTACAGCTGCTAAGTGCAACAGTGACTGTTAGAGGTGTCTTAACAAACAGGGATAATCCAGTCTGGTGGACTGGAACATGAATTTGATTCTTAAATCAGCTGAACAGACCATAATAAAACCTGGGTTATCTGAGGAGACATCTTAGTTTTCGTCGAGAAAAATAGGTTGTTGACGAAGACTATGACAAAAATTTTTCGTCAACGAAATTAACACTGCATGATTCAAAATTGAAAACATTTAAGGTTGCCGATTTTAACTTTTGAATAAAATCTACGTAAATGCAGCTGAGAACAGGTGGGTCTTCAACCTGGATTTAAATAAACTAAGTGTTTCAGCTGATCTGAGACTTTCTGGGAGTTTGTTCCAGACATGTGGAGCATAAAAGCTGAACGCAGCTTCTTCATGTCTGGTTCTGACTCTGGAACTGATAAGAGACCGGATCCAAATGACCTGGGGTCTTGTTGGTTCATACTGGGTCAGAGGTCACTGATGTATTTTGGGCCTAAACCATTCAGAGCTTTATAGACCAGCAGCAGAACTTTAAAGTCTATTCTCTGATGGACCGGCAGCCAGTGTAAAGAGCCTGAGAACTGGACTGATGTGGTCCACTTTTCTGGTCTTAGTGAGAACTCGGGCAGCAGAGTTCTGAATGAGCTGCAGCTGTTTAACTGATTTTTTACAGTATTTATTTTTATTTTATGATCTTTTGTCAATAGCGTCCGGTGCGGTCAAGCCATGCTGCTATCGTTGAAGTTAGTTAAAGTTACAAAATGGTCATTTTTCTCAGTGCTAATTTCATCGTTTGATCCAGATAAGACTCCATGATAGAGTCTATGACGTGTCGGCCAGCTGACTGGCGGTTATGCAGGAATCCACAGAACCACAGTCACCTACGTAACTTTAGTTATAGCTGGTGTTTACTTTTCAATAAGTCGTGGTATGCGGTGACAGCTGAATACGACCACGGTGGCTGCGTTTGTGGCTCATGATTAAACAGGCAGAATGAACAGTACAAATAAATGTAAATAAACTAAATCCTTCTTCTTCTTCTGAATTGACAGACTGAACGCCGCTTTGGCGTAATGCTGCTCCCCACAGTTTGAAGATGTATCTGCATTTAAGGGGTGTCCCATTTCTAAAGCCCCGTTTCCACCCGCGGGTCTGGGTCGGGTCAGGTCGGGCCAGGCCGGATCGGGTGGGTTTTGGTACGGATGTGTTGATTTCACGCTGCGTCCCCACAGCAACCTGTACCCTTACTCTGGAGGCGCTGGACAGCGCTGCTACGTGATCGCGTGACATCATCGCTGTGCAACGCTGTTTAACCAAAACACCGCGCCACACATGACAGAAACAAAAGGAGTCACCCCGGCTTTGTTTTTACGCTTGGTCACGCGGGAAGTGAGATTTTTCAACAAATCAATGTATTGCTTTGTGTTAGCTCCACCTCTTTGGTCCGGATCGGTTAGATCAGTACCCCTACCGAAGGGTGCCAAAAAAGTAGGCCGGGTCGGGTCGGATATAAGGGTACCCGTCCCAGTTTTTATCTGTGGAGACACAAAAAAACGTGGACCGATCCGGCCCGACCCGACCCAGACCCGCTGGTGGAAACGGGGCTTAAGTCACAAAATAGCCCTTAACACTTGGTTTTGAGGGCGACTAAGATTGAGGGTTAAGAAAGGAAATGGAATTGGCCCTAAGTGAGAGTGTTTGGAGGTAACGTCTGTATGAGTAGACCACGTCCTGGTGGTGTGCATGAGAATGCCGGGTTTGCAGGTTTCAGAGCATCTTAACTGGAAGTAACTGACCTGTGACTGACCCCGCTGAGGTTAGTGGACACTCCGGTGTGCGTTCCTTCACTAATGTGGTTTCTGGGTTTTCATTTCAGGTGGAGTTTCCTCCTGGAGTCGTAAACATCATTCCAGGGTTCGGACCGACTGCTGGAGCAGCCATTGCTGACCACAGAGACATTGATAAAGTGGCCTTCACTGGCTCCACAGAGGTACGACAGCTACGTCTGATTCGCTGACAGCTCCGTTTGCTGATGTAGAATCACGCTGTTTGAGTGCCAGCCTGGTTCCCACCAAGGGGTCCTGCGCAGGATGGGGCGGTTCTGCTAGTCCTGATCTCTGTTGGGTTTCCACAGCAGTTGTACCCTCACGCTGCGTACAAACCAAACGCGATTCTGGTGTCGGGTTTACATGCAAAGTCAACGGCTGACGCGCTTGTAGGAGGCGTAGAAAACCCTGCGGCGTGTTATGCACGTTGGGCGCGTTAAGAGGCGTTTAGCTCATCGAGTTTTGAGATCTTCAGCATGTGCCGCAGATGCTGGAGTTGGAAAATCTGAACTTTGCCGTCTTGACGCGGGGCGTCAACCAATCAGAGCGACTAAATGTCATGATGCAGACACACATTTTCTGACAGGACGGAAACACCCAGAAGAACCAGGAAATCTCATCTCTCTGAAGACAGAGGAGGATAAACTGTGATCTGTGTCCAGTCCCGGTGTCTGAACGGTGGTTTGATGACCTGCTGTGCTGATGGGATTTACCGGACTGATAATGCTGCCCCGCATCGGGACGTTAAACTGGGCTGATAATGCTGCCCCGCATCGGGACATCGGGAAGTTAAACTGGGCTGATAATGCTGCCCCGCATCGGGACATCGGGACGTTAAACTGGGCTGATAATGCTGCCCCGCATCGGGACATCGGGACGTTAAACTGGGCTGATATTGCTGCCCCGCATCGGGACGTTAAACTGGGCTGATAATGCTGCCCCGCATCGGGACATCGTGACGTTAAACTGGGCTGATAATGCTGCCCCGCATCGGGACATCGGGACGTTAAACTAGGCTGATAATGCTGCCCCGCATCGGGACATCGGGACGTTAAACTGGACTGATAATGCTGCCCCGCATCGGGACATCGGGATGTTAAACTAGGCTGATAATGCTGCCCCGCGATCGGGACATCGGGGCGTTAAACTGGACTGATAATGCTGCCCGCGCATCGGGACATGGGGGCGTTAAACTGGACTGATAATGCTGCCCCGCATCGGGACATGGGGGCGTTAAACTGGGCTGATAATGCTGCCCCGCATCGGGACATCGGGACGTTAAACTGGACTGATAATGCTGCCCCCGCATCGGGACATGGGGGCGTTAAACTGGGCTGATAATGCTGCCCCGCATCGGACATCGGGACGTTAAACTGGGCTGATAATGCTGCCCCGCATCGACATCGGGGCGCTTAAACTGGACTGATAATGCTGCCCCGCATCGAGAAGCGGGAGCGTTAAACTGGACTGATAATGCTGCCCCACATCTGGACATCGGGGCGTTAAACTGGGCTGATAATGCTGCCCAGCATCGGAACATCGGGACATTAAACTGGACTGATAATGCTGCCCAGCATCGGAACATCGGGGCGTTAAACTGGGCTGATAATGCTGCCCGCGCTCGGGACGTTAAACTGGGCTGATAATGCTGCCCCGCATCGAGACGTTAAACTGGGCTGATAATGCTGCCCAGCATCGGAACATCGGGGCGTTAAACTGGGCTGATAATGCTGCCCCGCATCGACGTTAAACTGGACTGATAATGCTGCCCCACATCTGGACATCGGGATGTTAAACTGGGCTGATAATGCTGCCCCGCATCGACATCGGGCGTTAAACTGGGCTGATAATGCTGCCCCGCATCGGGACATCGGGACGTTAAACTGGGCTGATAATGCTGCCCGCATCGAACATCGGGGCGTTAAACTGGGCTGATAATGCTGCCCCCGCATCGGGACATCGGGGCGATAAACTGGACTGATAATGCTGCCCCGCATCGACATCGGGGCGATAAACTGGACTGATAATGCTGCCCGCGCATCGGGACATCGGGGCGTTAAACTGGACTGATAATGCTGCCCCGCATCGGGACATCGGGGCGTTAAACTGGACTGATAATGCTGCCCCGCATCGGACATCGGGGCGATAAACTGGACTGATAATGCTGCCCCGCATCGGACATCGGGACGTTAAACTGGACTGATAATGCTGCCCGCGCATCGGGACATCGGGACGTTAAACTGGGCTAATAATGCTGCCCGCATCGACATCGGGGCGTTAAACTGGGCTGATAATGCTGCCCCGCATCAGGACAACGGGACGTTAAACTGGGCTGATAATGCTGCCCCGCATCGGGATATCAGGACGTTAAACTGGGCTGATAATGCTGCCCCGCATCGGGACATCGGGACGTTAAACTGGACTGACAATGCTGCCCCCCATCAGGACATCGGGACGTTAAACTGGGCTGATAATGCTGCCCCCCATCGGGACATCGGGACGTTAAACTGGACTGATAATGCTGCCCCGCATCGGGACGTTAAACTGGGCTGATAATGCTGCCCAGCATCGGAACATCGGGACGTTAAACTGGGCTGATAATGCCGCCCCCGCATCGGGACGTTAAACTGGGCTGATAATGCTGCCCAGCATCGGAACATCGGGACGTTAAACTGGGCTGATAATGCTGCCCCGCATCGGGACGTTAAACTGGACTGATAATGCTGCCCCACATCTGGACATCGGGATGTTAAACTGGGCTGATAATGCTGCCCAGCATCGGAACATCGGGACGTTAAACTGGACTGATAATGCTGCCCAGCATCGGAACATCGGGACGTTAAACTGGACTGATAATGCTGCCCAGCATCGGAACATCGGGACGTTAAACTGGACTGATAATGCTGCCCCGCATCGGGACATCGGGACGATAAACTGGACTGATAATGCTGCCCCGCATCGGGACATCGGGACGTTAAACTGGGCTAATAATGCTGCCCCGCATCGGGACATCAGGACGTTAGACTGGACTGATAATGCTGCCCCGCATCGGGACATCGGGACGTTAAACTGGGCTGATAATGCTGCCCCGCATCGGGACATCGGGACGTTAAACTGGGCTGATAATGCTGCCCAGCATCGGAACATCGGGACGTTAAACTGGACTGATAATGCTGCCCAGCATCGGAACATCGGGACGTTAAACTGGGCTGATAATGCTGCCCCGCATCGGGACGTTAAACTGGGCTGATAATGCTGCCCCGCATCGGGACGTTAAACTGGGCTGATAATGCTGCCCAGCATCGGAACATCGGGACGTTAAACTGGGCTGATAATGCTGCCCCGCATCGGGACGTTAAACTGGGCTGATAATGCTGCCCAGCATCGGAACATCGGGACGTTAAACTGGGCTGATAATGCTGCCCCGCATCGGGACATCGGGACGTTAAACTGGGCTGATAATGCTGCCCCGCATTGGGACGTTAAACTGGGCTGATAATGCTGCCCCGCATCGGGACGTTAAACTGGGCTGATAATGCTGCCCAGCATCGGAACATCGGGACGTTAAACTGGGCTGATAATGCTGCCCCGCATCGGGACGTTAAACTGGACTGATAATGCTGCCCCGCATCGGGACATCGGGACGTTAAACTGGACTGACAATGCTGCCCCCATCAGGACATCGGGACGTTAAACTGGGCTGATAATGCTGCCCCCCATCGGGACATCGGGACGTTAAACTGGACTGATAATGCTGCCCCGCATCGGGACAGCGGGACATCATTTTGTCCACCAGAACAAAATGATGTTATTTTGTTCTGGTGGACGTGATTGAGTCTTGCGGCTTGTTCTCAACCCCTCGGCCGAGTAGAAGTTTCTTCCCATCGAGCTCTGAGAAGTCTTATGTGATTGGTTGGACATTTGAGGTGGGCGGAGTTAACATTGTTGCCAACTTACAGATGCGTGCATGAAAAAGTTCCTCCTTTTTCTGCCAGAAGTGGTGCAGTAATAGTGCACCATTACTGCACTATCACCTGCTGAACGATTTGTCCCGCAAATACGTCATCACACACGGTGTCCAAGCTAGAGGTCGACCGATTAATCGGTTTGGCCGATTAATCGGCGCCGATAGGACGTTTTACAAACTATCGGTATCGGCTGAACTTGGCTCCGATAGTGGCCGATGGCTGCAGTTTTTTCCACAGCGCCATGAAGCGCTGCTCTCTGTTCACTGAGGGCTGCTTTTCACACAGAGAGAGCGGGGGAGAGGTGGAGGGGGGTGTCCAGGCAGCATACAGGGGAGGGGAGGGGTCCAGGTGGAGAATATAACAAGTGAAGCGACATCAGTTAATGCAATACAACCATCAAAATCTCCTTGGAGGAGGCAATAAGTAGCGATTGTTCAACAAGCAGAAGCGTGAATCATATTTAAGCATAAACAGCAACCGGCATGTTTGACGTGACCACGGTGCTTGTTAAGCAAACAACGAACAGCTTAAGAACAAGGTAAATAAATGAAAGCTGTCTGTAGCCGCTTTCACACTTTCATAGCAGAATATGCCGTAAAGTCCATCTGCTATTTAATCAGAGATGTCTTTATAAACGCGCCGCTTCGTCGCGGACAAGTCCGCCTTAGCTCCAGAAAAAATAAAAGAGTTTGTCTGAATGTAAACGGAATAAAAGTCCAAGTCCGCACTGTTGATCACTGAGGACTTAAAGCTCAGCTGGAACCGTAAGTTATCTTCTAATTTTTAAAGGCTGTTATTTATCATGTGGGGGCCACGCCGCCGCGTCATGTTTAATCACCTCCACCGTCGCTCCTGATTCGTCATTGAACCGGTCCAGGTCCGGTGCAGTTCTGTGAGTCGGGTCCAGGTCCGGTGCAGTTCTGTGAGTCCGCTCCGTTCGGGTCTTGCAGGTTTGATTCCGTCACACAAACCAGTTTTAATCTGTCCTGGAACCATATTTCGTGTATTTTACCGCGTGTAAAACCGCGTGTAGGACAATCATCCGACTGCAACGGGATCCCGCCGACATCACGTCTATGAGGGTTTTCCAGAAAATAACTAAGGAAAACATCGGATATTTACATGAAAACGTGTCTGACTGATGTGATCTTAGTTTGTCATGAATCTTAAAATTGGGCAAATTCTAATAAACTTCATATCAGTGCTGGCTGAGGCGAACCAGCCCCCCCCCTCGATTTGTGTCCAGATATGACTGAGTTTGAAGTGACTGCTGCTGCTGCGGCAGACAAAAATGTAGTTATATTTTAATTATAAATTAATTCCTTTTGTGAATTTATTCTTTAAAAAAAAAACAGGTCATTAAAGACCAAAAAAAAGCTTTGTTGATTAAGATCAGGACTGTTTAAAATGGATAAAATAGAGATAAAATCCAAACATACCCCCCCTACAGCTGGTTAGTGGTGACAGTCTGACTATGTGAGGATGAGAAAACCACAGTCCAACTTCCTTCACTATACGCCTGTGTAACAAGTTGTTTTGTGAATATTATTTTTTATGGCATAGAGTCCCATCACTCACATAAATGTGAAGGACCTCTTAATTTTCTGAAAGCTATGTTTCTATTTCTAGAAAAATCTTTTAATAGCCTATATATTTATCCATCCGCTATATGTATACACACATTGATTTTTTTTTTTTTTCGCAAGGGGGGTTATTGGCCGATTAATCGGCTATCGGCTTTTCCTGCTCCAAACTATCGTTATTATATCGGCCTTTAAAAATCCACTATCGGTCGACCTCTAGTCCAAACTTGGCGTGTGGAAACGTCCTTGTTCCGGGCGTTCATTTATGCTCTGAAATCGTTTCCCCTGGGCACACAGGTGTTTCTCTGTGTGATTGAATTAGCAGACAAATGGCTGGTAAGTGGCTGGCAGTCGGCTGAAAGGGGAACTTTTTCATGCCCGCTTCTGCAGCGACTTTGTTGTTATATTTAGCAACTTTTCAGACACACCTCCTGACTTATTTTCAAGAAAGCGACAAATCTTGCGGCTTTGCCTGGTGTTCATGGAGACAGAGAAAGTTTATATGGCTCTCTGTTCGTTCATTGGATGCTGCCTGCCGTGGGCCCCTCCCTCCCTGTGTCCCAGCACTCCCTCACAGTTCACGCTGTCCTGGTGCAGCAGCAGCCCTTCCTAGCTGCTTCCAGATGTTCACTCCTCCTCGTCCAGATAACAAACCAATTGAATTGTGGAGGCGTGCAAAGATACTTTCTTTTTTCCTGGTCTGAGCATGATAAGGTGCACTTTGGCTTTGCTGGGGCCTCATTTTATTTTATTTTTACTGCAACATCCATCAAATTAATATGTTAATTGTCCATTATAGCCTAATGTAACAGCTGCTGCTTATTTCCCATGATGCCTTGTGGCACACCTGGATCTTCCTTGCACCATGACTTAAATGCATGTCACGCCTTCAGTACCCTTGTGAATTGGAAACTTGGCATGTCAAACATCAAATAACTTCATATGATGCCGCGCGTTGCGATGTTGCGATGATGTCATTTTGTGACTTCTAGCTAGTGATGGAGAAACTGAAGCTTTCCGAACCACTGAATCAATATGAAGCAATTGTCTTCAAATGGTTCTGTGTTATGAAGCATTCAACACAATACAATATAGTGACATCTGCTGGTCAACTTTTAACATAGCAGCAGCCAGCTGCATGGATTGATGAGGGGCAATGTGTCATGAAACAGTAACAATTATTTGTAACATGTTTTATGTTCATTTTCAAATCTGGCTGCATTATGAAAGATTTTCATAGCTGTGTCATATTTGAGCTCCAGCTGAAAATATTTCATACAACAGATGGTGTTGTTTTAGAAAGATTTGATGAAGACATCATGGAAAGTATTGCCATGATGAATTTATATAAAGAACCCCCCCCCCCCCTAAAAAAAATACTTTTGAGATTCTTGTGGGAGTCATGCATTTTTATTTAAGAACAATATCATTTCAGCAGTCGTAGATGGAATGTTAGCCTAATCTCACCTGAATCTCACTCTCCCTGTATGTAAATTATTGAATAAATGGCAACTATATGCAACTGTCTCCTCCTCTCATAAACCCACAAAGTTTGGTGGAATTGTGTCCGTTTATAAGCACTAGCAAATTGATGACTCCACCCTGAATTCAAACTGGCGCGTAAGGTCGGTGATACGCGCGTGACGTCATGAAGCTTCATTTGGAAAGTAGGGCGGTCCTTAACGGGATGAAGCGAGGCTCGATACATTTCCCACGACACTTCCGCTTTGAAAGGTCGATACGAAGTCGAGCAGCCTGCTCGAGCATAACATCACTACTTCTAGCGACTTTTAAGGCAGCCAATAGCAACTTTTCTCCCTGAGAATTAGCAACGGTGGGTTAACATAGAGATGCTGGGAGGGCCGTCACCACATTTCTGTAGATGTGAGGGTTAACAGATGGTTTTGATAAACAGCTGATCGAGTTGGTGAGAAAATATGAAAACGTAAACAACACATGAGGTGTTTAAATACATGGACAGTACCGCGTGCACAACCCCATCCTGCCACGGACAAAGACTGTTGTAAATGTATAAACGCTGGTGAAGTCCATCGCGGGCCAATCCGCCGGACGGTGGACAGGACAGACTTTTCCTCAGCTGTTTTGCATCTGTGTCCAGGTCGGCCAGCTGATCGCAGCAGCAGCAGCCAGCAGTAACCTGAAGAGAGTGACTCTGGAGCTGGGCGGGAAAAACCCCTGCATCGTGTTCGCTGACTGCAACCGTAAGGAAATTCACTCTCATGTCTCTGTAGCCGCTCTCAGACTTGCATTGTGCGGTAAAGTCCATCGGCTCTTTAACTTATTGCGTTCCGGCTGCGTTCAGACATCAGGAGACGTTGCTGATAAGTCAGCACAGCCAGGCTCTCCTTTCAGCCCTGCCCGGAACATTTTCGTGTGTTCAACCAACGCACAAGAAAACGCTGCTACCTTCCCGCTCTTATGACATGTGGATACTTTTCAGACCCCCTTGTTCAGACCACTCTTCGGACATGGACCAGCCGGTACACGTCCGGCACATCTCTGAGGTAAAACACTAGAACGAATGTCTGAATCCAAACAGTATAAAAGACAAAGTCCGCACCATTACGGCTTTCCAGAGCAGGTCTGGAAGGAGCTGGTGTTTCATTGGACCAGAACTGTCTGATGGGCGCGATTACATGTAAACTCAGGAACAGTCGGCGCTTTGTTCTCGCACTGCTGGTGTAACAGACCCATCTCTGATGAAGCCATTGTGTGATGTTGACCTCAGCATGAGGAGTGTTGGCTGAAGCTACAGCTTCACTCAGAGTTACTGTAAACGGTGGACGTCCTGATGGAGACGTCTCTCCTTCCAATGCTGTCTTCTGTCTGTTGTTGTTTCCTTGATGATCATCTTCCTAAAGATCTTCCTACTGATCTTGAAAAACTTTAAATCCGGGCGCAACGCGCTGTGATGACATCCTCGCGCATCCAATAGGAGAGAAGCCGATTCTGGAGGGAAAAAAAATTGCAAGTTGATCTGCAGACAGACGAAACATGGAGGACAAACTGGTTTATCTGGTTTCACAACGCCCAGAGCTCTGGGACAGTAGGCTAAATACCTACCATGATCTCACCAGGAAGGGACAGAGATGGAGGGAGAGCAGCGATTTGATGAATTTGCCAGGTTTGTTCAAAGTGAAGGCTTGAAATGTTCACATCCAACCATAAATATCAGCTTAGAATGAGCTGTATTATCTATAGGAATCCACCACGTTTCTCTCCTCTCCACAAGCTGATGAAGATGATGGAGGATTCTTCATCCTCTCCACAACACGGTGAAGAATCAACAGAGTGTGTTTAGTGGGAGGCTGCGTCAAGTTCACTGTAGGACGGAGAGATACAGAAATGTTTGTTGTTTTATTATTTTATATTTATGTTTATGTTTATTTATGGCGACCTGTCCAGGGTGTACCCCGCCTCTCGCCTGATGATAGCTGGGATAGGCTCCAGCAACCCCCGCGACCCTGAACTGGATAAGCGGTACAGAAAATGACTGACTGACTGTTTTTTTTTTTAAAGAGTACGAGCTTTTAACAATATTGAATTTTCTTTCTAGGATAAATGAAGTATTTTCATTTGATTTCATCTTTTTTTAAAGGAGTGATGACATAGCAGTAAAAACTAGTTTATGTTGTTGGCATTACTGCATATGTAAATATAATTTAATACTCAAAAGAAAAAAACGGCATTTTTTACAGCGGAGTATTGTTTTGAAACGCCAGACCTCACTTCCTCAGTAATACAGTTGGGTCCGGTGATGATATGCAGCTTTACCCGGAGACCACGTTGACTTCATTTTGATTGGCTACACCTTATTTGGCTATGACCTTATTTGGAGAATCTAGGTCAAGCTGCGGTCGGACTTTGCTAAAGGCTAACTGCTAGCAACATGGGCACTTCAGACAGTGAGCTACGTTTATCAGACAAGACAGCATTTAGAAAATAAATAAACTTACAGGTAATGACAAGGTTGTGGCCCCCTCCCTCAGTGTTGCTGCAGAAGTTTGCTTTTAAATCCATTTGTTTGAAAACCCAGACCTGACTGCACAGAAGTTACTACTAGCTCCATACACGAAGCTGCATCAGACAGGGAGGGGGAGGGGGGAGCGGATGGTGCATAGACCGTTAGGAGAGAGAGGGGGGCAGTTTACTTGATAGTGTGCTTTTATTGGAGCAATTAAATTACGTAGCATGATAGAACTACGTAGAATAATAGAACTTGTAGAATGATAGAACTATGTAGAATGATGGAACTACGTAGAATGATAGAACTATGTAGAATGATAGAACTATGTAGAATGATAGAACTACGTAGAATGATAGAACTATGTAGAATGATAGAACTACGTAGAATGATAAGCTGCTGTCTGATTCAACTGTTTCTGAGCAGAGAGACAAAGCTGACAGACCATAAACAGGAACTTTGATTCTCTCTGACATTCACATGACCTCATCAGTGCACAACAGATCATATTATACCCCCAAAACCCCAGAAAAGTGAAATTTGATGTCATGGCACCTTTAAAAATCTTCTTATATTTGTTCTTAAAGGGACCAGAGGCAGGAATTAAAAAACAAACATGCATGTCCGTGTTTTTCATACTAATGGGTGATGAAGCGCTAAATACCAAAACTAACGTTTCCACCACGTTTCTCTCCGTTGCCTTGAACAGGCTGTGTGCTGCATAAAGCTGCAATTCGGTGTCTGAATTTCCCGCGCTGTCCTGCGGACGTGACGTCAGATGACGCTACATCCACAGTTCTGATGCAGGAAGAAGACGGTGGCGGTAAATTCAAACACTGTAAGCGATAGTTATGGATTCTTCTGCCGTCAGCAAACGATCCAGATCAACTGAAAGACACTAAAAAGTGGAACTACGAAGAAAAAGGTGAGTAAACAACATTATAGCTTCAGTTTGTGCTCCGTGACGGCTTGGTGGGGGCTGCAGGTACCTGAAGCGCCAGTCACGGCAGTCGCAAGTTTTGTTTCTTCATCTCGCCTCAAGTCCCTTTAAGTTGTACTTGAGACGTTTTTCACGAAAACCTTCAGTCATATTTAATGAACGTGTTCGTAGACTGCTGCATTGTTCCTGTCTTTCCTTTTAAATAGATGAATACCAGTCTGTCCTAGCTTAGAGGACCAGCTGGTCCTACTTTGCAGATAAAACCTTAAAAATGCCCAAACAAGGTCATGAGATGTTTAAATAATAATAATAATAATAACAATAATAATAATAATATTAATGATAATGATAGACGTGCACTGAAGCCTGATTTCCATGATTATCCGTGGAAACTTGTTTTTAAATTATCACACCATGAGTTTCAAATAACACAAAAATGACCTCAGGCTGCAAACGTCTCATCAAATCGTCCTGAACGTGGACAGCAGCTGCAGTCTCCACAGCGTGGTGGTGTCATGTGTGGAGGAGAAAGTGGTACACCGTATAATAAATTTCTAACGCATCCTCCTGTAACCTCTGTGGTTATTAAAGCAAATTTCCACCTGCTGTGGCTTCGTTTTAAGATGCGGTTCGCCAACAAAGGGAGTGCTGCAGGCGATAATCCTCCAGGTGAGTCTGACAGGTGATACTAGCCAGACTGCCACGACAAAAAAAAATCTTAATTAAACTTTATCACATTTAACAAAAACAGTTAATAAATTTGAATGATTAACTAAGCTAGTGCAGCAGATGGACCTGGTCGTCAGAGGTGACTTGGACATTGGTGATGTTGCTGTGGTCGATGGAACGGGCTTCCTCTGAGGGAATTATAAATGTGATCTGCAGAATCCTGCAATTTATCTTTGAATAACAAGATGCTTCCATCTAAAGTTAGGCGATTTAAAAATCTGACAAAACATCACTGGAGCTTTATTTTGTGTTTTAATGAGCTGAAGAGCAGAAAACATCAGATGCTGATTTTGTTCTGATGTGTCGGTACTGGATGCTCCACGAGTCCTCCTGACTGTTCGTACAATTTGTTCTGACCCAAGAACAAAGATGCAAGGACTTTGGTGAATGCCACATTTTTTGTAAGAAGTTCAAAAGTGGGATTTAAAAACAAATCTGTTCTGTTTAGGCTCTAAAAATCTACTAAATGACGTCATTCCAGTAAATTCTGGACGCTACCCACTCAGGACACTTGGATTACATTGGACGAGCAGTATGGAGGAATATTGACAAGTTTTTGTGGACTTTTATGGACCTTTTTGGCTCGGACCCCGGTGAACTCCATTATATGAAAGTGGGGGGGAAACGAGAAGCCTTCCTGATCACCGGCTGCACTTGAGATATTAAAAAAGTGCTGCAGAGTCTTGCTCACCATGAGGGGAAGTGGAAGATAAAGTTACATCATTCTGGGGGTGGAATGTTCCTTTAAGAAATGAAACTCGCACTGGCGCTTCAGGTAACTGCAGCCACGAGCCAAAGGAGCACAAACTGAAGCTATAATGTTGTTTACTCACCTTTTTCTTCGTAGTTCCACATTTTAGTGTCTTTCAGTTGATCTGGATCGTTTGCTGACGGCAGCAGAATCCATAACTATCGCTTACAGTGTTTGAATTTACCGCCACCGGCTTCTTCCTGCATCAGAACTGACGTCACGTCCGCATGGCAGCGCGGGAAATTCAGACACCGAACTGCAGCTTTATGCAGCACACAGCCTGTTCAAGGCAACGGAGAGAAACGTGGTGGAAACGTTATTTTTGGTATTTAGCGCTTCATCAGCCGTTAGTATGAAAAAATCTGGATGTCTTTCGTAATTCCTGCCTCTGGTCCCTTTCACTGCTGTGAGCTGCAGGCAGCACCCTGACCACAGGAAACCAGGAGGGGTGGGTCCGGCTCTGAGTGCCTGCTGTCTCATGTGCTTGCAGTGCAGCTGGCGGTGGAGGAAACTCAGAAAGGAGCGTTTTATAACCAGGGTCAATGCTGCACAGCTGCATCACGGATCTTTGTGGAGGAAACTATTTATGAGGAATTTGTGCATCGCAGTGTAGAAAATGCCAAGAAGATCATCATCGGAGACCCCATGGACCCCCAGACCACACATGGACCTCAGGTATGAGCACTGATCTCTGAGTTCTGCTGTTGCCTTTTCTCCGGCCTCTGTTCTGCTTGTGGTCCCGCATAGGAGCCTTTTCTGTAAGAAAGTCTTTCTCTTGAAGAACTTTTAAATTCCAAAAGTCAACAGGACAAATGTCCCCTCCTTCCAGGTCATAGGAGGACAAAAATACTCTCCCCAAAAACTGATTGAAAAGCATGACGGATTCATATTTTTTTCCACTTTGTTGCTCAAACTGCCAAATCAACTTCACTCCGAATTAAAATGACCACGTGTGTAAAAATACAATTATTTTTTTTTTTTTCTATTATGTGTAAAATCTGTTTTTCTTTTCATAAAACAGTGATAATGTGTAATCAAATTGGCTTTTAAAGGATTAAAATAACTTGAATAACAACATGTTTGGTAGTTTTGATTTGGACTGAATGAGAAGTTTTTGTTCCCCTCCGACGACCTTAAAGACTGAAAGTCACGTCAACGACGGAAAATGTAACTGTGTTTCCGTTGGTATCGAACCACTTTGCTAAAATAAGTGTTGTGTTTTTATTCAGTGCTGTAGTCGTCCCTGCCCCCCCCTCCCCTTCTTAAAAGTAACCACGAAAAACGCAGTTTTCTAACAGTTAAACGGTTCCTTGTTCCATCCGAAGATGCTGGATCAGATGTTCAGGATGTGGGGGCTCGTTCTTTTTCATTCTTTTTAAAGTTTGCCTCTGCTGTTGTTGAATCAAATCAAATTCAAAACTTAATAAAGTGTAAAAGGTTGTGACTGAAGTTTTTAGTGGTTCGTTCCATCAGCAGTTTCAGCTCTGCAGACATTTCCACGGTGTCTCATCTGCACGCAGCATTTTTATTCTCTGGGTACAGTTGAGACAAAAATGCACCTCTGGTTTTTCATTAATTGTGAAAATTATAAATAACTTTTCTTGGTTATTTTTAGCACAAAAATAGAAGATGCACATGAAAAAAATAAATCTTCTGTCCAGACCTTTTTTAATTTTTGCATGGAAATGAGAGGAGCGAAAACTGTCTCAACTGTGCTCAGTCTACCCCGCTATTATTATTATTATTATAATTGTTATAATTATTATTATTATTATTAAAAGGAAGGACATCTCAGTCTGGGAACCGTCTCATTTAACTTCAGGGTTTCTCTCCTGCTGTTCGCTGACGTTCATTCATTGTCTCCTTGAATCCTTCAGATTGATCAGCAGCAGTTTGATAAAATCATGGATCTGATAGAAAGTGGGAAGAAAGAAGGCGCCAGGCTGGAACATGGAGGGGGGGCTGCTGGAGAGACGGGCCTCTTCATCCAGCCCACCATCTTCTCCGGGGTCAAAGATCACATGAGGATTGCGAAGGAGGAGGTTTGTGTCCCCTCAGACGTGGAGGAGGCGGTCGTCAGAGGAAACGAACGAACCTCATGACGCGTAGAAACGGAGAAAAAAGAACGAGACATCTGCTTCTAACTGCTTCCACCACCTTTTAAGAAAATTATTTATTTCTATTTAATGTTTTTCATTTATCATTTTTTATTTGTTATTATTTATTTATTTAATATTTGATTATATTTTATTTAGTCTTTTTTCTGTATTTATTTAGTTTTGATATAATTGTAAATAAATTCAGGCATCAGGGGGAATCTTTCATTAGCAATGTCAGCTCTTTTTTTAAAAAATCCTCCAGATCAGTCAGAATCCAGCACAGTTGTTCAGCCCAAGTCTCCAGAACCCGGTTCAGCCCGCTTCCAGAACCCGGTTCAGCCCAAGTCTCCAGAACCCGGTTCAGCCCAAGTTTTCAGAACCCGGTTCAGCCCAAGCTTCCAGAACCCGGTTCAGCCCAAGTCTCCAGAACCCGGTTCAGCCCGCTTCCAGAACCCGGTTCAGCCCAAGTCTCCAGAACCCGGTTCAGCCCGCTTCCAGAACCCGGTTCAGCCCGCTTCCAGAACCCGGTTCAGCTCGTTTCCAGAACCCGGTTCAGCCCAAGTCTCCAGAACCCGGTTCAGCCCGCTTCCAGAACCCGGTTCAGCCCGTTTCCAGAACCCGGTTCAGCCCGTTTCCAGAACCCGGTTCAGCCCGCTTCCAGAGCCCGGTTCAGCTCGTTTCCAGAACCCGGTTCAGCCCATTTCCAGAACCCGGTTCAGCCCAAGCTTCCAGAACCCAGTTCAGCCCAAGTCTCCAGAACCCAGTTCAGCCCGTGTCCAGAACCCGGTTCAGCCCAAGTTTCCAGAACCCGGTTCAGCCCAAGTCTCCAAAACCCGGTTCAGCCCAAGTTTTCAGAACCCAGTTCAGCCCATTTCCAGAACCCGGTTCAGCCCATTTCCAGAACCCGGTTCAGCCCAAGTTTCCAGAACCCGGTTCAGCCCACATTTCCAGAACCCGGTTCAGCCCATTTCCAGAACCCGGTTCAGCCCATTTCCAGAACCCGGTTCAGCCCAAGTTTCCAGAACCCGGTTCAGCCCACGTTTCCAGAACCCGGTTCAGCCCGTTTCCAGAACCCGGTTCAGCCCAAGTTTCCAGAACCCGGTTCAGCCCAAGTCTCCAAAACCCGGTTCAGCCCAAGTTTTCAGAACCCAGTTCAGCCCATTTCCAGAACCCGGTTCAGCCCATTTCCAGAACCCGGTTCAGCCCAAGTTTCCAGAACCCGGTTCAGCCCACATTTCCAGAACCCGGTTCAGCCCATTTCCAGAACCCGGTTCAGCCCAAGTTTCCAGAACCCGGTTCAGCCCACATTTCCAGAACCCGGTTCAGCCCAAGTTTCCAGAACCCGGTTCAGCCCACATTTCCAGAACCCGGTTCAGCCCATTTCCAGAACCCGGTTCAGCCCATTTCCAGAACCCGGTTCAGCCCAAGTTTCCAGAACCCGGTTCAGCCCACATTTCCAGAACCCGGTTCAGCCCATTTCCAGAACCCGGTTCAGCCCAAGTTTCCAGAACCCGGTTCAGCCCAAGTCTCCAAAACCCGGTTCAGCCCAAGTTTTCAGAACCCAGTTCAGCCCATTTCCAGAACCCGGTTCAGCCCATTTCCAGAACCCGGTTCAGCCCAAGTTTCCAGAACCCGGTTCAGCCCACATTTCCAGAACCCGGTTCAGCCCATTTCCAGAACCCGGTTCAGCCCACATTTCCAGAAACCGGTTCAGCCCAAGTTTCCAGAACCCAGTTCAGCCCAAGTCTCCAGAACCCGGTTCAGCCCATTTCCAGAACCCGGTTCAGCCCACATTTCCAGAACCCGGTTCAGCCCATTTCCAGAACCCGGTTCAGCCCACATTTCCAGAAACTGGTTCAGCCCATTTCCAGAACCCAGTTCAGCCCAAGTCTCCAGAACCCGGTTCAGCCCATTTCCAGAACCCGGTTCAGCCCACATTTCCAGAACCCGGTTCAGCCCATTTCCAGAACCCAGTTCAGCCCAAGTCTCCAGAACCCGGTTCAGCCCAAGCTTCCAGAACCCGGTTCAGCCCAAGTTTTCAGAACCCGGTTCAGCCCGTTTCCAGAACCCGGTTCAGCCCACATTTCCAGAACCCGGTTCAGCCCACATTTCCAGAACCCGGTTCAGCCCATTTCCAGAACCCAGTTCAGCCCAAGTCTCCAGAACCCGGTTCAGCCCAAGCTTCCAGAACCCGGTTCAGCCCAAGTTTTCAGAACCCGGTTCAGCCCGTTTCCAGAACCCGGTTCAGCCCACATTTCCAGAACCCGGTTCAGCCCATTTCCAGAACCCGGTTCAGCCCATTTCCAGAACCCGGTTCAGCCCGTTTCCAGAACCCGGTTCAGCCCATTTCCAGAACCCAGTTCAGCCCACATTTCCAGAACCCGGTTCAGCCCGTTTCCAGAACCCGGTTCAGCCCAAGTTTTCAGAACCCGGTTCAGCCCACATTTCCAGAACATGGTCCAGCCCGTTTCCAGAACCCGGTTCAGCCCACATTTCCAGAACCCGTTCCAGCCCACATTTCCAGAACCCGGTTCAGCCCGTTTCCAGAACCCGGTTCAGCCCACATTTCCAGAACCCGGTTCAGCCCACATTTCCAGAACCTGGTTCAGCCCGTTTCCAGAACCCGGTCCAGCCCACATTTCCAGAACCTGGTTCAGCCCGTTTCCAGAACCCGGTCCAGCCCAGTCTGTCTGAACGTACCTGAACAGTTGCTCCCATCTTCATCTTTCCTTCATCTGCTGGGAAAGAATTTCTTTTGAGGTTTGAATGAAGAAAACATGAAATCTCTTTAAATTCAGAAACTTTAATCAGGATTTTTATGAACTTTTGCAGCAAAAAAAAAAAAATGTGCTTCACTGAGTCTTTCAGAATTATCAATAATTATTGTAAATGATCAGGACACTGGTGCACACTTCTCTCAGTGATCCCGCTCTGCTTTCCTCCCCCCACATCCTGACACCAGTGACCATCACATCCACCATCACTTTTCTACTTTGTGGTTTTTGTAAGTTTACCTGTTCTCCGCTGGTGCCCTTCCATCCAGATCTTTGGTCCAGTCCAGTGTATACTGAGCTTTGAGAAGCAGCAGGAGGCTGTGGAGAGAGCCAACAACTCCCCGTACGGCCTGGTGTCGGCCGTCTTCACGAGCAGCATGGACAGAGCTCTGTCGGTGTCTGCAGCCATGGAAACGGGGACGGTGTGGTGAGTTCATGGTCCTGACAACAGCTGGGAAGTTTTCATTCCGCTGTAGCTGTGGCCACATGTAGCTAACCACCATGAGTTTAATGAATGATGGATACTGGGAGAAGAGCTGTTTAAATCTAATCATTTATTTATTTATTCATTTATTCTTCTTCTGTGGTATCAGACAGAAACAGTGAACCAGGAGGAAAATTCAGGATTGAATAGATTACAGTTTTTCTCCATCGGTTTGGCTCATTTCTCAAATCAGAAATCGCTTTCTCAGAACAACGTGGACACCGCTGCTACACACCATCCTGCATATGTTCACAACATTTCTCATTTATTTCATTACATTGCAAATGTTTTAGTTCATGTCTCAATGTTTCATGACATCTTTGCTAATGATTGAGCACAGTTAGCCTAGATTTAGCACAGTTAGCCCACACTTAGCACAGTTAGCCTAGATTTAGCACAGTTAGCCCACACTTAGCACAGTTAGCCTAGATTTAGCACAGTTAGCCCACACTTAGCGCAGTTAGCCTAGATTTAGCACAGTTAGCCCACACTTAGCACAGTTAGCCTAGATTTAGCACAGTTAGCCCACAGTTAGCACAATTAGCCTACATTTAGCACAGTTAGCCCACAGTTATCCTACATTTAGCACAGTTAGCCCACAGTTAGCACAATTAGCCTACATTTAGCACAGTTAGCCCACACTTAGCACAGTTAACCTAGATTTAGCACAGTTAGCACAATTAGCCTACATTTAGCACAGCTAGCCCACACTTAGCACAGTTAGCCTAGATTTAGCACAGTTAGCACAATAAGCCTACATTTAGCACAGTTAGCCCACAGTTAGCACAGTTATCCTACATTTAGCACAGTTAGCACAGTTATCCTTTATTTAGCACAGTTAGCCCTACATTTAGCACAGTTATCCTTTATTTGGCACAGTTAGCCATACATTTAGCACGGTTATCTTTTATTTAGCCCAGTTAGCCCTACATTTAGCACAGTTAGCACAGTTATCCTTTATTTAGCCCAGTTAGCCCTACATTTAGCAGTTATCTTTTAATTAGCCCAGTTAGCCCTACAGTTAGCACAGTAATCCTTTATTTAGCACAGTTAGCCCTACATTTAGCACAGTTATCTTTTATTTAGCCCAGTTAGCCCTACATTTAGCACAGATGGCACAGTTATCCTTTATTTAGCACAGTTAGCCCTACATTTAGCACAGTTATCCTTTATTTAGCACAGTTAGCCCTACATTTAGCACAGTTATCCTTTATTTAGCACAGTTAGCCATACATTTAGCACAGTTATCTTTTATTTAGCCCAGTTAGCCCTACATTTAGCACAGTTAGCACAGTTATCCTTTATTTAGCCCAGTTAGCCCTACATTTAGCAGTTATCTTTTAATTAGCCCAGTTAGCCCTACATTTAGCACAGTTAGCACAGTTATCCTTTATTTAGCACAGTTAGCCCTACATTTAGCACAGTTATCTTTTATTTAGCCCAGTTAGCCCTACATTTAGCACAGTTAGCACATGAGACCATGAGATACATGAAAAAATGCACTGCACCAGTGAACTGTGCCCAGCAGTATGGTATGGAATGCTGTTATAGACAAATGTTTAACTAAAGAAATAAAATAAATAAACAGGATATCAAGTGGAGCCTTATGTTTAAAAGCTCCGCTTGGTAAAGCAAATCTGTTCAACACAATAAAGCAGGCAGATTTCCATTCTGCTGCTTTGATGCTGGACAGGACAAGTAAAAGAAAAAGAAAAAAAAATGCACTGCATTAAAGAATATGCCCTCTAGTGACTTATTTTCAAAAAGCGACTAGCGACTTTTCCTGGTGATCATGGAGACAGATAAAGTTGATATGGCTCCACCCGTTCATCAGGAGCTGCCTTCCGTCAGCCCCTCCCTCCCTGTTTCCCGGCACTCACTCACTACTTCCGCTGTTCCTTTGCAGACACCAGCCCTCCTGAGCCAATAGGCTCGTTCGACTTTGTCTATCTGCAGCGCAACTCGGCTGGAAGTGAGGGATTGTGGTCCTGGAATGTTGCATGCTGGTTAGAAACTTTGTCCGACTTCAGACTGCGGCTGCACTGCACCGGAAAACGTGACCAGACCACATGATCATCAAACATCGCGGGAGCCGTCCGTCTGCAGTCGGAGCGTGCAGTTCCTCCTCAGCAACTGCAGCTTTTGGACCTGCCTCCGCCGCCGCCGGAACCTGGTCCTGATTGGTTTCAACTCTCACTGACGCAAGCTCCGATTGTTGGACGGGACTGTCCCCCAGTAATAAATCCATTTAGGTGTTTTAAACAGGCTACAAAATCAGCCTTGGTGTTTCATACTGTAGTTAGGCTGATGTTCACAAACCTGGACAGACTGATATCTGGACAGGCTGATATCTGGACAGACTGATATCTGGACAGGCTGATATCTGGACAGACTGATATCTGGACAGGCTGATATCTGACTGCAGCAACAGAGGAACACAAACGTGTTGCAGCCACAAGTTATTCTACTCAGATAAATATAAAGCTTAATAAGTTATACCAAAACTTTCACAAATCCTCTTCAGAATTTGGATTTGATGGACTTATTGGTGTGTATCCACCTTTCCACTTGCTCCCCCTATGTTATCCATGAGTAGGCTACCCAAATCCTTAATAAAAATAAAATAAAAAAAAAATATATATAATATATAATATTTATTTCCAGCCCCATCTAGAAAAAATAAGTTTCTATTTCTTTATTTGTTTTTATATTATTCTTCAAGGCAAAGCATTTATGGTTTTCATATTTGAGCCAGGACATTTACCAGATTACTGTCCTCTGTGTTTCACCTTAACAGGTAAACAACATTCTGTCTACTACAGTCCAGCACAAGTTCATGTAATCAGCGTCAACAACACGCTGTTTCAATACTCTGAAATCAGACTTGATCACATCTGCACAGCGTTCAGTAACTTTGAGCTAAATAAAGGCAAATGCCGCGAGATCCTCCGTTATTGCAGTCTTCACGTTGGCGAACTTGTCCAGCTGAGATGCGCTGCGTTTATGGTCCGCCCCCGAGACTCACGCAGCTCTCGTCTGACCATGAAGTCAGACGGTAGACAGACGCAGTCAATCCGAACGAGCCTAATAGTATGTGCCCGACCACGCCTTCTCATCTACATTATTTCCCATGATGCCTTGTGGGCACAACTGGGTCTTCTTTGCACCATGACTCAAACGTGTATGTCAGCTCTTCAGTACCCTTGTATATACTATATACAAAATAAATGTAGGGTAAGTGGTTGAATATGATTCTGCACATGCGCGTAACCATATTAGTGCGCTGGTGATGTTATTTGGCAACCTCTGGCGACTTTTGGGTCAGCCAATGGCGACTTTCTTTACGAAGAGTTGGCATCACTGGACGTCATCACATGCAGAAGCTGTTCTACTGTCAGAACGTCCGGACCAGAACAGAGAAAATGAAACGTGTGAACCTCCAGTCCTCCTCTCAGCTGCAGGCTGCATTTAGATTTCATTTTCTTGTTTGTGTTCATGCAGCAGCTGCATTAAACTGTACACTTTCTTCTTATCGTGACTGTGATGTGTGGAAACTATTTTTCCTGTGAACAAACATGGTTATAACTTCCTCAGCAGTATGTGTGATGTCAAACGTTGGAAGCAACTCTTACCATATAATCCTCTTCTTCTTCTTCTTTAAAAAAACATAACTGTATTCTGTTAGCTGGACAAAAAGAAAATAAAACTTAGCACAATAACCATCATCAATGAAGGACTGAGGTGGACATGAGGGACGTTTCCATGGTCCTCTGCCGTAGTGAATAAACACATGAGCATTTTGGTTTGCAGTGGATGATGCGTTTGGGTGCTCTGACTGTTTCTATGAGAAACAAACCTGATTGTGACACGCTGATGAACTGTTCTGGGAGAGATATGAGCTTCTGCAGGTGAACCATGGTTGTGCTGGAAAATCAGGTTATTTTGGCAAAAGCACCAAGAGTGGTGAGAAGGTCCGGTTTGTTTAGAGAAACGAGACACAGTGACAGAGAAGGGTCCATGTTTGTGGCTCTGACCGTTTTTATGAGAAAGAAATTTAGTTCTGAAGGATGGATGAAGTGTTCTGGGAGAGAAATGAGCTTCTGAAAGTGAGCTGTGGTGAGAAGTGATCAGCCAAACGATCTCAGAGTTTGGAGAATGTCATTTCTGATCCCAGAAATGAGCCGAACCGATGGAGGAAAATCTAACTGAAGGTGTGATGCGTTCGAGTGTTCTGGATGCTTCCGGTTCCGTTCATCCTGCAGGGTGTGAGTTGTCTCTGTCTCCGTCTCCAGGATAAACTGCTACAACGCCCTCCATGCTCAGACTCCGTTTGGAGGATACAAGATGTCAGGAAACGGGCGAGAGCTGTAAGCACCGTCAGTGTTTCCACCATCAGTGTTATACCTGTAGGAGGTTTTCTGTGTCTCACCTGCTGTTTCTGTCCCCCCCCTCGTTTAGGGGGGAGTATGCTCTGGCTGAGTACTCTGAGGTGAAAACTGTGACCTTCAAGCTGACGGAAACCACATGAGAAGAACGAGGAGAATCCCCCCCAGCCCAGACATGTTCATCACAGCCTATGTTCACCGTGTAGATAATAGATCCTCAGAAGAGTTTACTAACCATGAAATAACCTACAACTCCTACTTTTTTTTTTTTTTTTTTTGATATTTTGGTTTTGTTTAATGTAAAAATGCATTTAGAAGCTATCCAGATAACCAGACAGGAACGTTTCTGTACCTGTACGTACATTTTATATATATATATATATATATATATATTTATATACAGAGAGTGGACAATGAAACTGAAACACTTGGTTTTAGACCACAATCATTTATTAGTATGGTGTGGGGCCTCCTTTTGCGGCCAATACAGCGACAATTCGTCTTGGAAATGACATATACAAGTCCTGAACAGTGGTCAGAGGGATTTTAAGCCATACTTCTTGCAGGATAGTGGCCAGGTCACTACGTGATGCTGGTGGAGGAAAACGTTTCCTGACTCGCTCCTCCAAAACTCCCCAAAGTGGCTCAATAATATTTAGATCTGGTGACTTTGCAGGCCATGGGAGATGTTCAACTTCACTTTCATGTTCATCAAACCAATCTTTCATCAGTCTTGCTGTGTCTGTTGGTGCATTGTTGGACGCACATGGTCCTCCAGAATGGTTCGGTAGTCCTTGGCCCATCTAGCACAAGTTTTGGGCCAAGTGAGTGCCATGATATGGCAGCCCAAACCATCACTGATCCACCCCCATGCTTCACTCTGGCCATGCAACAATCTGGGTGGTACACTTCTCTGGGGCTTCTCTACACCGAAAACTCTCCCGTATGTGGGGAAAACAGTAAAGGTGGACTCATCAGAGAACAATACATGTTTCACATTGTCCACAGCTCAAGATTTGCGCTCCTTGCACCATTGAAACCGACGTTTGGCATTGGCACGAGTGACCAAAGGTTTGGCTTTAGCAGCCTGACCGTGTATATTCACCCTGTGGAGACAGACAGTTCTGGTGGAAACAGGAGAGCTGAGGTGCACATTTAATTCTGCCGTGATTTGGGCAGCTGTGGTTTTACGTTTTTTGGATACAATCCGGGTTAGCACCCGATCATCTCGTTTCAGACAGCTTCCTCTTGCGTCCACAGTTAATCCTGTTGGATGTGGTTCGTCCTTCTTGGTGGTATGCTGACATTACCCTGGATACTGTGGCTCTTCATACATCACAAAGACTTGTCTTGGTCACAGATGCGCCAGCAAGACATGCACCAACAATTTGTCCTCTTTTGAACTCTGATATGTCACCCATAATGTTGTATGCATTGCAATGTTTTGAGCAAAACCGTGCTTTTTACCTGCTAATTGAACCTTCACACTCTGCTCTTACTGGTGCAATGTGCAATTAATGAATATTTGCCACCAGGCTGGTCTGATTTAGCCATGAAACCTCCCACACTAAAATGACAGGTGATTCAGTTTCATTGTCTAACCCCTGTATATATATGTGTATATATATATATTGTATTAATGTTCTCTCAAAAGTACAATATTGGTCTTTATGGGGCCAGAAGTACCTATATACAATGAAAAAGGGTCCAAAGTAATATAAAGTACACATTTGTACCATTTCAACCCTAAGGGTACCTGCAGCATTGAAAAATGTGTGTAGCTTGTACAATAACTATAAATAGTAGTACTTCTAAACAGTAGTATAATTATAGTTATTATATTATGATTTTCATAATAATCATAGTAATAATTATATGCATAATTATATATGTGTTTGGCCTAATATTTCTATAATAATTATTCATTTATTATTAGCATCTTTGATTGTTGTCATAATCTCTATTTTATTGACTTTTATTCATCATCTTTAATTGGTTTAATTGTACTTTATTAACTCATACAGCTTGATAAGGTACAAAAATGGACCATGAAGGTACAGAAATGTCTTTCAGAAAGGAACCCCCCCCCCCCCCCCCTCCCAGCAACAAGCTTTGGACCCTTTTAAGTAAAAACTGGTTCCTCTGTTTCTGAGTGTGCACAGAGCTACACGCACCGTTCTGAGACGCTGGTGATGATGGGGGTGATAGTAGTAGGCGGGGTGGGCAGGAGTCTAGAGGAGTTTTAAGGGTTAATGTCAGTTTTTGTCTCCATTATTCCCTCAGTTCTGAACAGCTTCCCAGCCCCCGCACCATCATGCTGCCACCACCATGTCTCACTGTTCTTGGTTTCTGTCTCACGTAACTTGATGATTTTCTTCTTTTAAAATAAAGTTTAACTACATGTTGATTGGTTGGTTGAGCAGCTTTATTTTTGGTCAATTAAAACATTACAGAACCAGAAAAAAAGTACAATACTATTTTACAAACCAAAAAGGCTGAAGCTGATACTTGCCTACTCTATTCATGACTCAGCAGCCTACAAAAACAAAAGCTATCTTCTGTCCATGTACAGTTCATAGATACATACATACATAAAAGTACACACTTACACATTTATTTTTAAATATTCCTACAGATTTATAGTACATTTACATACAGTTACACAATATATCTACATAACAGATTTAGCTTTTATGATTTCACCTTTTAAGGCTGTTTTAAAATCCCCCAAAACATCATTTGAGTTCATCATTCAGCTCATTCCAGTTTTTGACCGATAACCATGGTGGATCAATCGATCCACCCTTTATGTAATACTTCCACATGACCTGATCCAGAACGTCTGGAAACTAAAAAACAGAACGGTGCGGTCAAACTGATCATCAATCTCTGAAAGTGAGAAACTAAAAATCGTAATAATCATAGTTAAAAGTCATTAACTAGTTAGCTAGTTATTAACAATCATCCTCTTGCATCGGACGCTTTTTTTTCTTCTTCTTGGCGCTCCGACAACTTGAGCCAGTGACGAACAGATGGACAGTGAGGTGGTCTTGTCCAAGTGAGGAGTGTTTAGCATTTCACCACAAGCATCTTACAGCCATCATTTGATTTAATTTATTGTTTAGCACACACATGATTAACAAATGGTGCAAGGAGGGACCGAAGCCGATTGAAAATTGGAGTGAGATTAAGACTGAGGCGGGATGCGACGGGACAGGGGAGGGGGATTATACTTCAGAATTATTTCATACAGCCTTGGTATATTCATATAAAAAAACAGGATATTTGGCTGCTTCAACAAAGTAACACAAAATGTGACCTGTTAACCCCCCCCCCCCCCCCCCCCCCAAGTTATTCCATTCAGATAAATATGAAGCAGAACTGGAGGTTACGCCAACACACGGGCAACATGTTCACAAATCATCTTCACACTTTCATGTGGATTTGTTTCATTCAAAGACACTTAATACAAGGACTTACCAGTGTGTATCATAATTCCCTCATGCCACCTTCGCACTCCCCCTCATGTTATCCACGACCACCCAAACCCTTAATAATGATGATAATAATAATAATATGTTGCATTTATAGGTGCACTTCAGACCCTAAATACATATAAACTATAAGGAGTATAAATTTAAGGGGAAAAGATAGAACCCCCCACGTAGACCTGAATTAACCATCTCCTGTCTGGTGGAAGGGCAGGATTGATGGGGAGCCATATTTATTCATACCTCATCTTTAAAAAAATAAATAAAAAGTTTACATTTCTTTTATTTGTTTTGAATTCCTGACAAGAAAAGGCATTAAAGTTTTGTATATTTGAGGTTGGACATTTCCCAGATTCCCAGCTGTCCTTTATGTTGCACGTTCTAATACAACACAACACAAGTTCATGTCACTGAACTCTGAACCGTCATGAAATGACTTGATCACATCTGCAACGCTCAGCAACGTGTAGCCAAATAAAAGCAAAAGCTGCAACATCCTCCATCCTGCAGTCGTCGCGAAATCAGAAATCAGTTCTTTAAATCAAATCTTTTCTCTTAAAACGAGAAAACAACAACACTAAAAACCAGCATTACCAGACTAGTTCTAAGTGTTTATCACTTAATAAGAAACCGGAAATGAGTTTTTCACAGCTTGTTTTAAGCAAGTTTCAACTTGTCTAAGATCTAGATGTTTTTTCTTATTCCAAGAATCTTGTGTGTATAAACTGGTTCAGGAGGTCTGAAAACACACTTTTACAGCTAAAATTCAGAGCAAAAGACACAACGTGATCTGAAACAGGGTCGTAGTGGGTAAATTTATCTTAATATGCAAAGAAAACATCCAATTCTAAGATTTACATGCTATGTAAGAAATAAGACATTTTATCTCAAAACTAGATGAATAATCTTACATATTCTAGTCTTGTCAAATAAATTACTCTCAAATTGAGACAGGACAGTTTTTGCTCAATATAAGAGTCTAAGACTTGGTTAGACAGACTGTTTTTGCAGTGTGGGGGGATGTGTGGGAAAAAGGTAAATACAGAGTGGGATTTTACTACGGTGAGACTGTACATTACAAGGAGAAATGAAAAAATTCTGAAGAGTAACAGGGAGATCTTGATTTCTGCAAATAAATTTGTGAAAAAACAAATCTGATAGTTATTCAGTTTATTTATCGTAAAATAGAATACCTTGAAAATGATGGTGTTGACAGAGCGTATCCGTTAGAGCGTGAGATAAACCTTCAGAACCTCTTCTGAGTGATACATCGTTTCTTGAGAGAAGTTGAATATGTAGCTGCCCAAACCATGTTACAGTAATTCAGAATTGAAATAAAATGGTATGATATAACATCAAATGGTCAGAGGGATGAATTAATGGACAGAGTTGTCTAAATGTTCCCAAACGACTTTGTTGTTCTTTTGTTAACAAGATCTACTGTATGTGTTTTGTCCAATCAAGTCTTTCTTCAAATAAAACTCCTAAGAATTTAGTAGTTTTAACTTGGGTGATTTCTGTTGCATTTATATATAATTGTGCTTGCTCTTTGGGGTAAGACTTATAAATGTTGCAAAAGATTACAAAGTTACATTTCTTCACATTAAGTGTGAATTTATTAAGATGGAACCACTTGGAGAGAGAAGATAAATCATCATTCACACTATCAATCAAACACCTAAAATCATTGTGGGTTGCTATAAGATTAGTATCATCAGCAAATAGTAGAGGAAGATGTTTACAAGATGAAACCAAATCATTAATTTATATAGAAAACAATAAAGGGCCCAAAATTGAGCCTTGGGGCACTCCAAGTGAAATTCCTAACTTGGTAGAGGAGGAGCCATTAAACAACACATATTCACTATTAAATAAATCATTGTTAAACCTCCACACCGTATCTATTTAATTTGGCCATCAGGATACTGTGGTCGACAGTATCAAAGGCCTTGGTTAAGTCTAGAAAGACCCCAGGGATGAAGTTTCCCTGGTCCAATGCAGTTAAAATAATATTAGTTAACTGAAGTAATGCATGCTCGGTAGAATATTTTTTACCAAATCCATACTGGTGATCATATAGAATATTATTTCGTTCTAAGTGCAACAATCTTGAGTAAGCTAATTTAGAGATGCATGACAGGACAGATATAGGTCCAAAACCAGTTTTATAAATAGGAGTAACTTTTATATCATGTGGGATATTACCAGACTGTAATGATAATGAAAAAATGTGAGTTAAAGGAATGAATTTAATGATCAATGGTTTTTTGTAATCAAAGCACTCACCCATTTATTCTAGTATTTATGATTGTGAATAATAACATTTTACAGGTCCAGAAGCTGCAGTTGCTGAGGTGTGACTGCACGCTCCTCCCGCCATGTTTGATTATCATGTGGTCACATTTTCTGGTGCAGTGCAGGCGCAGTCTGAGGTCAGACAAAGTTTCTACCCAGCATGCAACACTCCAGGACCATAATCCCTCACTTCCAGCCGGGTTGCTGCAGATAGAGGCCCCGTCCCAATACCCGCACTTCCACCCTTGCGCCCCTAGAATGTGCGCTCCCGTTGCGGGGCTGAAGTGCGTAGTGTGTCCCAATTCTCCAGGGCTGCACGAGGGCGGAAGTCCGTCACGCCCCTTTTGCACCCTCAATCCACACTTCAGTGAAGTCCGCATCTATGCAGACTTCACTGAAGCATATTGCCCATAATTCATTGCTGCATGTGACGTTTTGAACCATAAAGGCGGAACATGTCCATGTTTGGTGATGAGCTCCTGCCTGTGGTGAAAAAAATGCCATTTCAGATGTAAACATTGAAATATTTAATATTTTGTGCTGTAGGTGAAATAATTACTGAAGTTTGCCCTGTTACTTCGAACTATACTTTTAATATTAAAATTCAAAGCATTTGAATAATGAAAGTTATCAGTTTACTGATAAAAGTAGCTAAATTAATTTATTATTTAAAAACTTTATTTACAGGTAAGTCCAGTCGAGACGCAGCGTCTTTAACAAGGGGAACCTGTTTACCTGACATAGTTTAGTCTAGTTTCTTATGAATCCCCATTAGTCTTCACCAGTGAAGACTATTCTTCCTGGGATCCAGATCAGCATAAATTTTGAACATACAATCAACAAAAGCAATCAACAAAAACACAGGTTGACTAAATTAAAATACAATACTAAGCAAACATTTTAATAGAAAAAAGCAAAAACTAAATAAGTATTTAATACCAAAGCATCTATTTACAATGAAATTAAGGATAAAAATAATTATGTAGCCATACTTCTGTAAGCCTTACAGCTCATGTGATTAATACAGGTCTCTTCCCGTCTCTACCCGTTCCCAATGTAACTCAAAGAACTTATACATGTTTATATGGACATGTGGACATTTATGGACATTGTATGCAAACGATAACAGCCACAGAGCGACCATTTAATCATTATTATACATTTGTTTAGAATGTAACAGTTATTTAACCTGTACTGGTGAAATTCTACAGCCATCTTACAGAAATTAGTTCAGTAATTCATTTATTTATTAATCAAACTTGTGTGGATTTCATAACATCTATTTTACAAGAACAGATGAAATGAACTTTATTCAGTTTATGTTTGAAAATGACGTCTCTTCACCGGGAACAGAGATGAAGCTGAGTTTGGCAGCAATGACATGAAATGACGTGGTTCAAAATGGAGGAACATCACTGTCCCAATTCTGCCTTTTTCCCGCACTTGCAACCTGCACACTCCAACCCTTAATGTGCACTTCTGCCAAGTGCGCACTTCATACAAGGGTGTAGGGTTTAGGGTGGGTATTGGGACGGGGCCAGACTAAGTCCAACGAGCCTGATCTGATAGGCTACCACCATCATGTGATACAGAAGCTAGAATCTGATAGGCTACCACCATCATGTGATACAGAAGCTAGAATCTGATAGGCTACCACCATCATGTGATACAGAAGCTAGAATCTGATAGGCTACCACCATCATGTGATACAGAAGCTAGAATCTGATAGGCTACCACCATCATGTGATACGGAAGCTAGAATCTGATAGGCTACCACCATCATGTGATACGGAAGCTAGAATCTGATAGGCTACCACCATCATGTGATATGGAAGCTAGAATCTGATAGGCTACCACCATCATGTGATACGGAAGCTAGAACCTGATAGGCTACCACCATCATGTGATACAGAAGCTAGAATCTGATAGGCTACCACCATCATGTGATGCAGAAGCTAGAATCTGATAGGCTACCACCATCATGTGACACAGAAGCTAGAATCTGATAGGCTACCACCATCATGTGATACGGAAGCTAGAATCTGATAGGCTACCACCATCATGTGATACGGAAGCTAGAACCTGATAGGCTACCACCATCATGTGATACAGAAGCTAGAATCTGATAGGCTACCACCATCATGTGATGCAGAAGCTAGAATCTGATAGGCTACCACCATCATGTGATACAGAAGCTAGAACCTGATAGGCTACCACCAGCAATACGTAACTGAACGAAGTACA
>JALJCO010002009.1:0-14811 GCA_023101725.1 Atherinomorus stipes | reverse complement strand
GCAGCCCAGCGTTTCAGTTACATGTGCACTGGTCAGGCGGACCGAGACACGTGCGGGGACATGGACCCTGAACGTGTCTCCATGCTGCTTTGACAACGGTCAGGCGGACCGAGACACGTGCGGGGACATGGACCTTGAACATGTCTCCATGCTGCTTTGAAAACGGTCAGGCGGAGGGAGACACATGCAGGGACATGGACTCTGGACGTGTCTCCATGCTGCTTTAACAACGGTCAGGCGGACCGAGACACGTGCAGGGACATGGACCCTGGATGTGTCTCCATGCTGCTTTGACACAGATTCTGCAGACCGAGACACATGCAGGGACATGGACCCTGGACGTGTCTCCATGCTGCTTTGAACTTGGTCAGGTAGACCGAGACACGTGCGGGGACATGGACCCTGAATGTGTCTCCATGCTGCTTTGACAACGGTCAGGCGGACCGAGGCACGTGCGGGGACATGGACCTTGAACATGTCTCCATGCTGCTTGACAACGGCCAGGCAGAGGGAGACACATGCAGGGACATGGACCCTGGACGTGTCTCCATGCTGCTTTGAACATAGTCAGGCAGACCTGAGACACGTGCGGGGACATGGACCCTGAACGTGTCTCCATGCTGCTTTGAACATGGTCAGGCAGAGCGAGACACGTGCGGGGACATGGACTCTGGGCTGCATCTCCCATGCTGCTTTGACAACGGTCAGGCGGACCGAGACACGTGCGGGGGGCATGGACCTTGAACATGTCTCCATGCTGCTTTGACAACGGTCAGGCGGAGGGAGACACATGCAGGGACATGGACCCTGGACGTGTCTCCATGCTGCTTTGAACATAGTCAGGCAGACCTGAGACACGTGCGGGGACATGGACCCTGAACGTGTCTCCATGCTGCTTTGAACATGGTCAGGTAGACCGAGACACGTGCGGGGACATGGTCCCTGGACGTGTCTCCATGCTGCTTTGACACAGATTCTGCAGACCGAGACACATGCGGGGACATGGACCCTGGACGTGTCTCCATGCTGCTTTGAACATGGTCAGGCAGACCGAGACACGTGCGGGAACATGGACCCTGAACATGTCTCCATGCTGCTTTGAACATGGTCAGGCAGGCCGAGACAGGTGCGGGAACATGGACCCTGAATGTGTCTCCATGCTGCTTTGACAACGGTCAGGCGGACCGAGACACGTGCGGGGACATGGACCTTGAACATGTCTCCATGCTGCTTTGACAACGGTCAGGCGGAGGGAGACACATGCAGGGACATGGACCCTGGACGTGTCTCCATGCTGCTTTGAACATAGTCAGGCAGACCTGAGACACGTGCGGGGACATGGACCCTGAATGTGTCTCCATGCTGCTTTGAACATGGTCAGGCAGAGCGAGACACGTGCGGGGACATGGATTCTGGACGTGTCTCCATGCTGCTTTAACAACGGTCAGGCGGACCGAGACACGTGCGGGGACATGGACCCTGGACGTGTCTCCATGCTGCTTTGAACATGGTCAGGCAGACCGATACACGTGCGGGAACATGGACCCTGAACATGTCTCCATGCTGCTTTGAACATGGTCAAGCAGACCGAGACACGTGCGGTAACATGGACCCTGAACATGTCTCCATGCTGGTTTGAACATGGTCATGCAGAGCGAGACACGTGCGGGGACATGGACCCTGAATGTGTCTCCATGTTGCTTTGACAACGGTCAGGCGGACCGAGACACGTGCGGGGACATGGACCCTGAACATGTGTCCATGCTGCTTTGACAACGGACAGGCGGAGCGAGACACATGCAGGGACATGGACCCTGGACGTGTCTCCATGCTGCTTTGAACATAGTCAGGCAGACCTGAGACACGTGCGGGGACATGGACCCTGAACGTGTCTCCATGCTGCTTTGAACATGGTCAGGCAGAGCGAGACACGTGTGGGGACATGGACTCTGGACGTGTCTCCATGCTACTTTGAAAATAGTCAGGCGGACCGAGACACGTGCGGGGACATGGACCCTGAACGTGTCTCCATGCTGCTTTGAACATGGTCAGGTAGACCGAGACACGTGCTGGGACATGGACCCTGGATGTGTCTCCATGCTGCTTTGACACAGATTCTGCAGACCGAGACACATGCAGGGACATGGACCCTGGACGTGTCTCCATGCTGCTGGCCACAAATTCTGCAGACCGAGACAAGTGCGGGGGACATGGACCGTGAATGTGTCTCCATGCTGCTTTGACAACGGTCAGGTGGACCGAGACACGTGCGGGGACATGGACCCTGAACATGTCTCCATGCTGCTTTGACGACGGTCAGGCGGAACGAGACACATGCAGGGACATGGACCCTGGACGTGTCTCCATGCTGCTTTGAACATGGTCAGGCGGACCGAGACAGGTGCGGGGACATGGACCCTGGACGTGTCTCCATGCTGCTTTGAAAATGGTCAGGCAGGCAAAGACATGTGCGGGGACATGGACCCTGGATGTGTCTCCACGCTGCTTCGACAACGGTCAGGCGGACCGAGACACGTGCGGGGACATGGATCCTGGACGTGTCTCCATACTGCTTTGACACAGATTCTGCAGACCGAGACACATGCGGGGACATGGACCCTGGACGTGTCTCCATGCTGCTTTGAACATGGTCAGGCAGACTGAGACAGGTGCGGGGACATGAACCCTGGACGTGTCTCCATGCTGCTTTAAAAATGGTCAGGTAGACCGAGAAACGTGCGGGGACATGGACCCTGAATGTGTCTCCATGCTGTTTTGACAACGGTCAGGCGGACCGAGACACGTGCGGGGACATGGACCTTGAATATGTCTCCATGTTGCTTTGACAACGGTCAGGCGGAGCGAGACACATGCAGGGACATGGACCCTGGACGTGTCTCCATGCTGCTTTGAACATGGTCAGGCAGACCGAGACAGGTGCGGGGACATGGACCCTGAATGTGTCTCCATGCTGCTTTGACAACGGTCAGGCGGACCGAGACACATGTGGGGACATGGACCCTGAATGTGTCTCCATGCTGCTTTTACAACGGTCAGGCGGACCGAGACACGTGTGGGGACATGGACCCTGAACGTGTCTCCATGCTGCTTTGAACATAGTCAGGCAGACCTGAGACACGTGCGGGGACATGGACCCTGAACGTGTCTCCATGCTGCTTTGAACATGGTCAGGCAGAGCGAGACACATACGGGGACATGGACTCTGGACGTGTCTCCATGCTGTTTTGACAACGGTCAGGCGGACCGAGACACGTGCGGGGACATGGACCTTGAACATGTCTCCATGTTGCTTATACAACGGTCAGGCGGAGTGCGACACATGCAGGGACATGGACCCTGGACGTGTCTCCATGCTGCTTTGAACATGGTCAGGCAGACCGACACAGGTGGGGGGACATGGACCCTGAATGTGTCTCCATGCTGCTTTGACAACGGTCAGGCGGACCGAGACACATGCGGGGACATGGACCCTGAATGTGTCTCCATGCTGCTTTGACAACGGTCAGGCGGACCGAGACACGTGCGGGGACATGGACCCTGAACGTGTCTCCATGCTGCTTTGAACATGGTCAGGCAGACCTGAGACACGTGCGGGGACATGGACCCTGAACGTGTCTCCATGCTGCTTTGAACATGGTCAGGCAGAGAGAGACACATGCGGGGACATGGACTCTTGACGTGTCTCCATGCTGCTTTGAAAATGGTCAGGCAGAGCGAGACACGTGCGGGGACATGGACCCTGAACATGTCTCCATGCTGCTTTGACAACGGTCAGGTGGACCGAGACACGTGCGGGGACATGGACCCTGGACGTGTCTCCATGCTGCTTTGACACAGATTCTGCAGACCGAGACACATGCAGGGACATGGACCCTGGACGTGTCTCCATGCTGGTTTGACACAGATTCTGCAGACCGAGACAGGTGCGGGGACATGGACCCTGAATGTGTCTCCATGCTGCTTTGACAACGGTCAGGCGGACCGAGACACATGTGGGGACATGGACCCTGAATGTGTCTCCATGCTGCTTTGACAACGGTCAGGCGGACCGAGACACGTGTGGGGACATGGACCCTGAACGTGTCTCAATGCTGCTTTGACAACGGTCAGGCGGACCGAGACACGGGCGGGAACATGGACCCTGAACGTGTCTCCATGCTGCTTTAACAACGGTCAGGCGGACTGAGACACGTGCGGGGACATGGACCCTGAATGTGTCTCCATGCTGCTTTGACACAGATTCGGCAGACCGGGACACATGCAGGGACATGGACCCTGGACGTGTCTCCATGCTGGTTTGACACAGATTCTGCAGACCGAGACAGGTGCGGGGACATGGACCCTGAATGTGTCTCCATGCTGCTTTGACAACGGTCAGGTGGACCGAGACACATGCAGGGACATGGACCCTGGACGTGTCTCCATGCTGCTTTGAACATGGTCAGGCAGGCAAAGACATGTGTGGGGACATGGACCCTGGATGTGTCTCCATGCTGCTTTGACAACGGTCAGGCGGACCGAGACACGTGCGGGGACATGGATCCTGGACGTGTCTCCATACTGCTTTGAACATGGTCAAGCAGACCGAGACGGGTGCGGGGACATGAACCCTGGACGTGTCTCCATGCTTCTTTGAAAATGGTCAGGTAGACCGAGACACGTGCAGGGACATTGACCCTGAATGTGTCTCCATGCTGCTTTGACAACGGTCAGGCGGAGCGAGACACATGCAGGGACATGGACCCTGGACGTGTCTCCATGCTGCTTTGAACATAGTCAGGCAGACCTGAGACACGTGCGGGGACATGGACTCTGGACATGTCTCCATGCTACTTTGAAAATGGTCAGGCAGAGCGAGACACGTGCGGGAACATGGACCCTGAACATGTCTCCATGCTGCTTTGACGATGGTCAGGCGAACCGAGACACATGCAGGGACATGGACCCTGGACGTGTTTCCATACTGCTTTGACACAGATTCTGCAGACCGAGACACATGCGGGGACATGGACCCTGGACGTGTCTCCATGCTGCTTTGAACATGGTCAGGCAGACCGAGACAGGTGCGGGGACATGAACCCTGGACGTGTCTCCATGCTGCTTTGACAACGGTCAGGCGGACCGAGACACGTGCGGGGACATGGACCCTGGACGTGTCTCCATGCTGGTTTGACACAGATTCTGCAGACCGAGACAGGTGCGGGGACATGGACCCTGAATGTGTCTCCATGCTGCTTTGACAACGGTCAGGCGGACCGAGACACATGTGGGGACATGGACCCTGAATGTGTCTCCATGCTGCTTTGACAACGGTCAGGCGGACCGAGACACGTGTGGGGACATGGACCCTGAACGTGTCTCCATGCTGCTTTGAACATGGTCAGGCAGACCTGAGACACGTGCGGGGACATGGACCCTGAACGTGTCTCCATGCTGCTTAAACAACGGTCAGGCAGACCTGAGACACGTGCGGGGACATGGACCCTGAACGTGTCTCCATGCTGCTCTGAACATGGTCAGGCAGAGCGAGACACATGCGGGGACATGAACTCTGGACGTGTCTCCATGCTGTTTTGACAACGGTCAGGCGGACCGAGACACGTGTGGGGACATGGACCTTGAACATGTCTCCATGTTGCTTTGACAACGGTCAGGCGGAGCGAGACACATGCAGGGACATGGACCCTGGACGTGTCTCCATGCTGCTTTGAACATGGTCAGGCAGACCGAGACAGGTGCGGGGACATGGACCCTGAATGTGTCTCCATGCTGCTTTGACAACGGTCAGGCGGACCGAGACACATGCGGGGACATGGACCCTGAATGTGTCTCCACGCTGCTTTGACAACGGTCAGGCGGACCGAGACACGTGCGGGGACATGGACCCTGAACGTGTCTCCATGCTGCTTTGAACATGGTCAGGCAGACCTGAGACACGTGCGGGGACATGGACCCTGAACGTGTCTCCATGCTGCTTTGAACATGGTCAGGCAGAGCGAGACACGTGCGGGGACATGGACTCTGGACGTGTCTCCATGCTGCTTTGAAAATGGTCAGGCAGAGCGAGACACGTGCGGGGACATGGACCCTGAACATGTCTCCATGCTGCTTTGACACAGATTCTGCAGACCGAGACGGGTGCGGGGACATGGACCCTGAATGTGTCTCCATGCTGCTTTGACAACGGTCAGGCGGACCGAGACACGTGCGGGGACATGGACCCTGAACGTGTCTCCATGCTGCTTTGAACATGGTCAGGCAGACCTGAGACACGTGCGGGGACATGGACCCTGAACGTGTCTCCATGCTGCTTTGAACATGGTCAGGCAGAGCGAGACACGTGCGGGGACATGGACTCTGGACGTGTCTCCATGCTGCTTTGAAAATGGTCAGGCAGAGCGAGACACGTGCGGGGACATGGACCCTGAACATGTCTCCATGCTGCTTTGACACAGATTCTGCAGACCGAGACGGGTGCGGGGACATGGACCCTGAATGTGTCTCCATGCTGCTTTGACAACGGTCAGGTGGACCGAGACACGTGCGGGGACATGGACCCTGGACGTGTCTCCATGCTGCTTTGAACATGGTCAGGCGGACCGAGACATGTGCGGGGACATGGACCCTGAACGTGTCTCCATGCTGCTTTAACAACGGTCAGGCAGACCGAGACACGTGCAGGGACATGGACCCTGAATGTGTCTCCATGCTGCTTTGACAACAGTCAGGCGGAGCGAGACACATGCAGGGACATGGACCCTGGACGTGTCTCCATGCTGCTTTGAACATGGTCAGGCAGACCGAGACAGGTGCGGGGACATGAACCCTGGACGTGTCTCCATGCTGCTTTGACAACGGTCAGGCGGACCGAGACACGTGCGGGGACATGGACCTTGAACATGTCTCCATGTTGCTTTGACAACGGTCAGGCGGACCGAGACACGTGCGGGGACATGGACCCCAGACATGTCTCCATGTTGCTTTGACAACGGTCTGGCGGAGCGGGACACATGCAGGGACATGGACCCTGGACGTGTCTCCATGCTGCTTTGAACATGGTCAGGCAGACCGAGACACGTGCGGGGACATGGACCCTAAATGTGTCTCCATGCTGCTTTGACAACGGTCAGGCGGACCGAGACATGTGCGGGGACATGGACCTTGAACATGTCTCCATGCTGCTTTGACAACGGTCAGGCGGACCGAGACACGTGTGGGGACATGGACCCTGAACGTGTCTCCATGCTGCTTTGAACATGGTCAGGCAGACCTGAGACACGTGCGGGGACATGGACCCTGAACGTGTCTCCATGCTGCTTTGAACATAGTCAGGCGGACCGAGACACGTGCGGGGACATGGACCTTGAACATGTCTCCATGCTGCTTTGACAACGGTCAGGCGGAGGGAGACACATGCAGGGACATGGACCCTGGACGTGTCTCCATGCTGCTTTGAACATAGTCAGGCAGACCTGAGACACGTGCGGGGACATGGACCCTGAACGGGTCTCCATGCTGCCTTTGAACATGGTCAGGCAGAGCGCGAGACACGTCGAAGGGACATGGACTCTGGACGTGTCTCCATGCTGCTTTGAAAATGGTCAGGCGGACGAGACACGTGCATGGATATGGACCCTGAACGTGTCTCCATGCTGCTTTGAACATAGTCAGGCAGACCTGAGACACGTGCGGGGACATGGACCCTGAATGTGTCTCCATGCTGCTTTGACAACGGTCAGGCGGACCGAGACACGTGCGGGGACATGGACCCTGAACGTGTCTCCATGCTGCTTTCAACATGGTCACGCAGAGCGAGACACGGGCGGGGACATGGACCCTGAATGTGTCTCCATGCTGCTTTGACAACGGTCAGGCGGACCGAGACACGTGCGGGGACATGGACCCTGAACATGTCTCCATGCTGCTTTGAACATAGTCAGGCAGACCTTAGACACGTGCGGGGTCATGGATCCTGGACGTGTCTACATACTGCTTTGACACAGATTCTGTAGACTGAGACACATGCGGGGACATGGACCCTGGACGTGTCTCCGTGCTGCTTTGAAAATGGTCAGGCAGAATGAGACACGTGCGGGGACATGGACCCTGGACGTGTCTCCGTACTTCGTTGAAATCGGTCAGGCAGACCTGAGACATGTGCGGGGACATGGACCCTAGACGTGTCTCCATGCTGCTTTGAACATGGTTAGGCAGACTGAGACACGTGCGGGGACATCAACCCTGGACGTGTCTCCATGCTGCTTTGACAATGGTCAGGCAGAATGAGACACATGCGGGGACATGAACCCTGGACGTGTCTACGTGCTGCTTTGAAAATGGTCAGGCAGAATTAGACACCTGTGGGGACATATACCTTGCACATGTCTCCCTGCTCCTTTGACAACGATCAGGCAGACCGAGACACAAGCGGGGACATGGACCCTGAACGTGTCTCCATGCTGCTTTAAAAACAGTCAGGCGGACCGAGACATGTGCAGGGACATGAATCCTGGACGTGTCTCCATACTGCTTTGACCCAGATTATGCAGACCGAGACACATGCAGGGACATGGACCCTGAACGTGTCTCCATGCTGCTTTAAAAATGATCAGGCAGACAGAGACACATGCGGGTACATGGACCCTGAACGTGTCTCCATGCTGCTTTAAAACGGTCAGGCAGAATTAGACACCTGTGGGGACATATACCTTGGACGTGTCTCCCTGCTGCTTTGACAACGATCAGGCAGACCGAGACACATGCAGGGACATGGACCCTGGAGGTGTCTCCGTGCTGCTTTGAAAACGGTCAGGCAGACCTGAGACACTTGCGGGCACATGGACCCTGGACGTGTCTCCATGCTGCTTTGAACATGGTCAGGCAGGTAAAGACATGTGCGGGGACATGGACCCTGGACGTGTCTCCGTTCTGCTTTGAAATAGTCAGGCAGAATGAGACACGTGCGTGGACATGAACCCTGGACGTGTCTCCATGCTGCTTTGAACATGGTCAGGCAGGCAAAGACATGTGCGGGGACATGGACCCTGGACGTGTCTCCATGCTGCTTTGAACATGGTCAGGCAGAATGAGACACCTGTGGGGACATATACCTTGGACGTGTCTCCCTGCTGCTTTGACAACGATCAGGCAGACCAAGACACGTGCGGGGACATGGACCTTGAACGTGTCTCCATGCTGCTTTTACAACTATCAGGCAGACCGAGACATGTGCGGGGAAATGAACCCTGAACGTGTCTCCATGCTGCTTTGAACATGGTCAGGCAGACCGAGACAGGTGCGGGGACATTAACCCTGGGTGTGTCTTCATACTTCTTTGACACAGATTCTGCAGACCGAGACACATGCGGGGACATGGACCTTGAACATGTTTCCATGCTGCCTTGACAACGGTCAGGCGGAGGGAGACACATGCAGGGACATGGACTCTGGACGTGTCTCCATGCTGCTTTGAAAATGGTCAGGCGGACCGAGACACGTGAGGGGACATGGACCCTGAACGTGTCTCCATGCTGCTTTAACAACGGTCAGGCGGACCGAGACACGTGCGGGGACATGGACCCTGGATGTGTCTCCATGCTGCTTTGACACAGATTCTGCAGACCGAGACACGTGCTGGGACATGGACCCTGGATGTGTCTCCATGCTGCTTTGACAACGGTCAGGCGGACCGAGACACGTGCGGGGACATGGACCCTGGACGTGTCTCCATGCTGCTTTGAACTTGGTCAGGTAGACCGAGACACGTGCGGGGACATGGACCCTGAATGTGTCTCCATGCTGCTTTGACAACGGTCAGGCGGACCGAGACACGTGCGGGGACATGGACCTTGAACATGTCTCCATACTGCTTTGACAACGGTCAGGCGGAGGGAGACACATGCAGGGACATGGACCCTGGACGTGCCTCCATGCTGCTTTGAACATGGTCAGGCAGACCTGAGACACGTGCGGGGACATGGACCCTGAATGTGTCTCCGCCCTAGCTGAACATAGTCAGGCAGAACGGGGACACGTGCGGGGAGCATGAAGAACTCTGGACGTGTCTCCGCCCCTTGCTTTGAAAATGGTCAGGCGGACGAGACACGTGCGGGGATATGGACCCTGAATGTGTCTCCATGCTGCTTTAACAGCAGTCAGGCGGACCGAGACACGTGCGGGGACATGGACCCTGGGCATTTAACCATGCTGCTGAACATGAAGTCAGGTAGACCGAGACATGTAAGGGGACATGGACCCCTGGATGTGTCTCCATGCTGCTTTGAGGAGGCACAGATTCTGCAGACCGAGACACATGCGGGCCCCCCCGACATGGACCCTGGACGTGTCTCCATGCTGCTTTGAACATGGTCAGGCAGACCGAGACACGTGCGGGAACATGGACCCTGAACATGTCTCCATGCTGGTTTGAACATGGTCATGCAGAGCGAGACACGTGCGGGGACATGGACCCTGAATGTGTCTCCATGCCGCTTGACAAGGTCAGCGGACCGAGACACGTGCGGGGACATGGACCCTGAACATGTGTCCATGCTGCTTTGACAACGGACAGGCGGAGCGAGACACATGCAGGGACATGGACCCTGGACGTGTCTCCATGCTGCTTTGAACATAGTCAGGCAGACCTGAGACACGTGCGGGGACATGGACCCTGAACGTGTCTCCATGCTGCTTTGAACATGGTCAGGCAGAGCGAGACACGTGCGGGGACATGGACTCTGGACGTGTCTCCATGCTACTTTGAAAATAGTCAGGCGGACCGAGACACGTGCGGGGACATGGACCCTGAACGTGTCTCCATGCTGCTTGGAACATGGTCAGGTAGACCGAGACACGTGCTGGGACATGGACCCTGGATGTGTCTCCATGCTGCTTTGACACAGATTCTGCAGAATGAGACACATGCAGGGACATGGACCCTGGACGTGTCTCCATGCTGCTTTGACACAAATTCTGCAGACCGAGACAGGTGCGGGGACATGGACCGTGAATGTGTCTCCATGCTGCTTTGACAACGGTCAGGTGGACCGAGACACGTGCTGGGACATGGACCCTGAACGTGTCTCCATGCTGCTTTGAACATGGTCAGGTGGACCGAGACACGTGCGGGGACATGGACCCTGGACGTGTCTCCATGCTGCTTTGAACATGGTCAGGCAGACTGAGACACGTGCGGGGACATGGACCTTGAACATGTCTCCATGTTGCTTTGACAACGGTCAGGTGGAGCGAGACACTTGCAGTGACAGGGACCCTGGACGTGTCTCCATGCTGCTTTGACAACGGTCAGGCGGAGGGAGACACATGCAGGGACATGGACCCTGGACGTGTCTCCATGCTGCTTTGAACATAGTCAGGCAGACCTGAGACACGTGCGGGGACATGGACCCTAAACATGTCTCCATGCTGCTTTGAACATGGTCAGGCAGAGCGAGACACGTGCGGGGACATGGACTCTGGACGTGTCTCCATGCTGCTTTGAAAATGGTCGGGCAGAGTGAGACACGTGCGGGGACATGGACTCTGGACGTGTCTCCATGCTGCTTTGAAAATGGTCAGGCAGAGTGAGACACGTGCGGGGACATGGACTCTGGACGTGTCTCCATGCTGCTTTGAAAATGGTCAGGCGGACCGAGACACGTGCGCGAACATGGACCCTGAACGTGTCTCCATGCTGCTTTCAACATGGTCACGCAGAGCGAGACACGTGCGGGGACATGGACCCTGAATGTGTCTCCATGCTGCTTTGACAACGGTCAGGCGGACCGAGACACATGTGGGGACATGGACCCTGAATGTGTGTCTCCATGCTGCTGACAACGGTCAGGCGGACCGAGACACGTGTGGGGACATGGACCCTGAACGTGTCTCCATGCTGCCCTAAACATGGTCAGGCAGACCTGAGACACGTCTTGGTACATGGACCTGGCAAGTGTCTCCATGCTGCTTTCAACATGGTCACGCAGAGCGAGACACGTGCGGGGACATGGACCCTGAATGTGTGTCTCCATAACCTTTGACACAGATTCTGCAGACCGAGACACATGCAGGGACATGGACCCTGGACGTGTCTCCATGCTGGTTTGACAGATTCTGCAGACCGAGACAGGTGGGGACATGGACCCTGAATGTGTCTCCATGCTGCTTTGACAACGGTCAGGCGGACCGGGCCATGTGGGGACATGGACCCTGAATGTGTATCCATGCTGCTTTGACAACAGTCAGGCGGACTGGGACACGTGTGGGGACATAGGACCCTGAACCGTGTCTCCATGCTGCCTTGAACATGGTCAGGCAGACCTGAGACACGTGCGGGGACATGGACCCTGAGCGTGTCTCCATGCTGCTTTGAACATAGTCAGGCAGACATGAGACACGTGCGGGGACATGGACCCTGACAAGTCTCCATGCTGCTCTGAACATGGTCAGGCAGAGCGAGACACATGCGGGGACATGGACTCTGGACGTGTCTCCATGCTGTTTTGACAACGGTCAGGCGGAGCGAGACACATGCAGGGACATGGACCCTGGACGTGTCTCCATGCTGCTTTGAACATGGTCAGGCAGACCGAGACAGGTGCGGGGACATGGACCCTGAATGTGTCTCCATGCTTCTTTGACAACGGTCAGGCGGACCGAGACACATGCGGGGACATGGACCCTGAATGTGTCTCCATGCTGCTTTGACAACGGTCAGGCGGACCGAGACACGTGCGGGGACATGGACCCTGAACGTGTCTCCATGCTGCTTTGAACATGGTCAGGCAGACCTGAGACACGTGCGGGGACATGGACCCTGAACGTGTCTCCATGCTGCTTTGAACATGGTCAGGCAGAGCGAGACACATGCGGGGACATGGACCCTGAATGTGTCTCCATGCTGCTTTGACAACGGTCAGGCGGACCGAGACACGTGCGGGGACATGGACCCTGAACGTGTCTCCATGCTGCTTTGAACATGGTCAGGCAGACCTGAGACACGTGCGGGGACATGGACCCTGAACGTGTCTCCATGCTGCTTTGAACATGGTCAGGCAGAGCGAGACACGTGCGGGGACATGGACCCTGAACATGTCTCCATGCTGCTTTGACACAGATTCTGCAGACCGAGACGACGTGCGGGGACATGGACCCTGAATGTGTCTCCATGCTGCTTTGACAACGATCAGGCGGACCCTGAGACACGTGCGGGGACATGCAGGACGTGTCTCCGTGCTGCTGACACGGGTTATGCAGACCAAGACATGCAAAGGGGACATAGACCCTGGACGTGTCTCCATGCTGCTTTGAACATGGTCAGGCAGACCGAGACAGGTGCGGGGACATGAACCCTGGACGTGTCTCCATACTGCTTTGAAAATGGTCAGGTAGACCGAGACACGTGCGGGGACATGGACCCTCGGATGTGTCTCCATAGCAGCTTTGACAACGGTCAGGCAGACCGAGACACATGCAGGGACATGGACCCTGGACATGTCACCATGCTGCTTTGAACATAGTCAGGCAGACCTGAGACACATGAAGGGACATGGACTCTGGACGTATCTCCATGCTGCTTTGAAAATGGTCTGGGGGACTGAGACACGTGCGGGGACATGGACCCTGAACATTTCTCCATGCTGCTTTTGTGATAGTCAGGCGAACAGAGACACATGGAGGGACATGGACCCTGGACGTGTTTTCACGCTGCTTGACACAGATTCTGCAGACCGAGACACATGCGGGGACATGGACCCTGGACGTGTCTCGATGCTGCCCCAGACATAGTCAGGCAGACCGAGACAGGTGCGGGGACATGAACCCTGGACGTGTCTCCATGCTGCTCCGACAACGGTCAGGCGGACCGAGACACGTGCGGGGACATGGACCTTGAACATGTCTCCATGTTGCTTTGACAACGGTCAGGCGGACCGAGACACGTGCGGGGACATGGACCTTGAACATGTCTCCATGTTGCTTTGACAACGGTCTGGCGGAGCGGGACACATGCAGGGACATGGACCCTGGACGTGTCTCCATGCTGCTCTGACAACGGTCAGGCGGACCGAGACACGTGTGGGGACATGGACCCTGAACGTGTCTTTATGCTGCCCCCAGACATGGTCAGGCAGACCTGAGACACGTGCGGGGACATGGACCCTGCCCGTATCTCCATGCTGCTGGGTATAGTCAGGCAGACCTGAGACACGTGCGGGGACATGGACCCTGAACGTGTCTCCATGCTAGCACAGACATGGTCAGGCAGAGCGAGACACGTAGCCAGGGACATGGACTCTGGACGTATCTCCATGCTGCTTTGAAAATGGTCAGGCAGAGCGAGACACGTGCGGGGACATGGACTATGGACGTGTCTCCATGCCCCAAAGAACATGGTCAGGTAGACCCCGAGACACGTGCTAGGACATGGACCCTGGATGTGTCTCCATGCTGCTCTGACACAGATTCTGCAGACCGAGACAGGTGCGGGGACATGGACCCTGAATGTGTCTCCATGCTGCGCACGACAACGGTCAGGTGGACCGAGACACGTGCGGGGACATGGACCCTGAACATGTCTCCATGCTGCTTCGACGACGGTCAGGCGGACTCGAGACACATGCAGGGACATGGACCCTGGACGTGTCTCCATGCTGCTTTCAACATGGTCAGGCAGGCAAAGGAACCCGACATGGACCCTGGATGAGTCTCCATGCTGCTTTGACAACAGTCAGGCGGACCGAGACACGTGCGGGGACATGGATCCTGGACGTGTCTCCATGCTCCGACACAGAT